>KN472571.1:64513-80955 GCA_000787095.1 Periophthalmodon schlosseri
AAGTAGGTCCCTGGACACCTTTCAGCCCGATCACCACTCTTCCTCCAGCCACCTCCTCCTCTTCTTCTCTCGCTGAAATCCATCCCAGCCTCAGTCAAGTGTTGCCGTGTAGAGACCTATCATGTAATAAGTGCCTATTAAAACAGTGGATAGTTGAAGGAATGGTAAAAGACATGCTTGTATTCAAAGTGTAATAGTAGTTTGGATTGCCTTTTGTGGTTCAATTCCATAGTAACAGTGTAAGTAGTAGATGTAAACAGATCTAGTAGTCTTGAGTTTTGAATTGTATCTTCTTTTCATGCTAACAAGATTTGCTACACAAAGCTAACAAACCTTTAATGGGCTACATCAACACATTGGGACAAGCAATTGCCATGGAGTGAACAAAACGCCATTGAGGGGTTGGGAAAAAGAAAAAGAAAATCTGCTAGTTGTATCGTTAGCTGTAGATGTTAGCATGTGTAGCATTCAATTGTACAGTAATCTTATTACACTGGCCAGTTCAGTCTTTAGTGTGCATGTCTTATCTCTAACCATGTTAACATCCGTTCTTCTTTTTTTGTATTTTACTTTGTTTTTGCACATTTAATGTCGTCCAGGTAGGTTCCATATCAAAAGAAAATTCAATTCTTTCAACCGGACACTTTAGAGCTATATAACATTTAATATAGTTTAGCTCATGATTAATTTTGACTTTATCAATCATATCCATAGCCTTCTTGTCCTTTTCCGCTCTCTGCATTTAGCCTCGTAATTGCCCCTCCCCCACTTCCGTTACACACTCTCATTCTGCCTAATTTCCCCTGCTACTTTCTCTATCATCCCCAGATAAGGATCTTGTTTGAAAGAGCCTTGCTGCCAGTGCTAATGTTTGCAGTAGTAGCATTGTAGCTGCATGGAAACACGTATTTGATGGCATTTTAATGAGGGATTAGCTGCCATGGCACTTATTACATTATGGGTTACTGCACGGCCCCGCACTCTTCCCATCTCAACACACGGGGACATAATAAAACGTGACTTGCTTTCTGTGCTGTGGTCATCAATCTCCGCCTATCAAACCCAGGTGCATGATGGGAGTTCAATATCTTCCGTATTGACCAGCCATGTTTCTTTAATGCCTCTGACACAGGTAATGATTGTAAGGGCTTTTATGGTTAAGGATGACTACCATGGGATCGCACTCCTCACTGGTCTCCTGGTTCCCATTTAAATTCATGACATCTTGACATTTGAAGATGTGGTTCATTTTGCCTATGTATGGGAGGATATTTGTGAGGTGTGTCCTGGAAGAGATGAAAGTGAGAAAAATACTTCCATTGTACTGAAGTATCCAATTCAAATATACATAATGGGAGTCCAGATTGTGAATATTTGCTCTTTGTTGTGTAATTATTCAGTGTTTATTATTATTCTCATTTTAATAGTGTATTTTAAGTTACCATGTCCAAGTAATTTTCCCTACGCAAGTTTGTGCCTTCATACATCCGCACACCACATCAAAATGGAGACTAAACTGGTACTAAACCTGATCCTAAACCAGGACTAGACCAAGACTAGACCAGGACTTAAACTAGGACCAGACAAGGACTAAATCAAGATTAGACCAAGACCAGATCAGACCAAGACTAGACCAAGACTAAAGCAAGACTAGAACAGGACTAGACAAGGATTATACCAGGACTAGACCATGACTAAACCAAGACTAGACCAGGACTAAACTAGGACCAGACAATGACTAAATCAAGATTAGACCAGGACCAGATCAGATCAAGACTAGACCAAGACTAAAGCAAGACTAGAACAGGACTAGACAAGGATTATACCAGGACTAGACCATGACTAAACCAAGACTAGACCAGGACTAAACTAGGACCAGACAATGACTAAATCAAGATTAGACCAGGACCAGATCAGATCAAGACTAGACCAAGACTTAAAGCAAGATAGAACAGGACTAGACCAGGATTATACCAGGACTAGACCATGACTAAACCAAGACCAGGACTAAACCAAGACTAGACCAGGACTAAACTAGGACCAGACCAGGACTAAACCAAGATGAGACCAGAACTAGACTAGGACCAGTCCAGGACTAGACGAGAACTAAAGCAAGACTAGCCAAGTCTGCATCAGGACTAAACTGGACTCCAACCAGGACCAAACTAGGATAAGCAAAGACCTCACCGATGTACCATGCACTTCCAAAATAATCCACTTTTAGATCAGGGAAACAATCCTGCCATCCATTCACTATATTGGAGGATAACACCCCAAATAATACAAAAATGAAATATATAATAAATCATTTCCACATGTCTTATTCTCATTGGTTCCTGGACACACCTAATAAGTCTTGATAGCTTGATGTTATGATTTGGTGCATGTAATCTTGTCATTCCATTCTAATATGTAGTTAACCAGACTGCTCTTGTGTTAAGCTTTAATCATGTAAATCCAATTCCACCTTCTCTAACTCGGGTCATTCATTACTCACATCGAAAAATCCAAATATTTCTTCAACCATGTTTTAAAATCTCTGTTTGCCAATTTTCTAACACGGAATATTCAACACGCTGCTTTGTGAGAACACCTGCTTGGACATAGTAATGTTGTGCCACGCAGGTGCTGTTTATTTTGTGTTGGATCAAAGCTCTCCATAGTGACGGTGGACCATAATGTGTAACATGCCACATCATGTTCTTGCTCATAGTGAATAGTTTTTTTACTCTGTATTCACAACATGTTTGCTAGCTCTGAGGCAGCAGCGGTTCTCAAACTGTGCAAACCAAATACCACCCCAGAAAATATTTGGTTTTCAGATTAGCATTTTTAGTTGACTGAGTTGAGAATAGCTGATGTACTGCAGGGCTAAACCACGGCGGGAATTAAGTGGTTACCCAGATTAAACCAGTAAACTAATTGTAAATGGTAACAGGGGTAGACTTGAAATCACTAATAATTAGATTTAGCCTAAACCCCATTGTAACCAAGACATGCATTCTAAATTACAATACTGATTTGAGTCATTTTTACTAGTTCAAAATATATTTACTTATAGTGTCTTGATTGTTTGGCCTATTCCATGACATCTCTAAGTGGTTTCAAGACAATATTCTTTCAATGTCTTGTCTCCTCCTTGGCAGATAATGTACAGTACCAGTCAAAAGTCTGGACACACCCTCTCATTCAGTGTTTTTTTGTCTTTATTGTAACTACTTTTTACATTTTAGATACATATGGAAGACATCAAATATATGAATTGAATGTGTTCAGACTTTTGACCGGTAGTGTAACTTATAATAATTTTGTTTTAATATGTTTTTTTTTATTATTTATTTATTTGGCCTCTTGAGATTTTTTTTTCCTTTCATCTTATCTTGACATCTAGGACTGAGATTGGTTTGAATTTAGGCTCAAAGTTAAAATGACTCAAAGTCCAAACCTGTGATAAACCAGAATATTGCTGTGGTACACTTCAAATTCAAACCCCAAACCAAGAAATAAATCCGATCATACTTTCGGTGGACCAAAAACCACCAAGTACCCCATGCCACAGTTTGGTAACCACTGCAGTCTTGTCCACTTGCATATGTTTTATTTACCCTGTCTCTTGACCTCTTCAGATGTTCTGCCAATTGGGCCGGGACCCAGTGTGAGAGACCTGCCCCCAAGAGCAGTAAATCTGACAACACCAGTGGAGGTACGTACTGTGAATATAAATAGTCACTAATCAGCACTATGGACTTCTAAATGTGTTTTTATTTCACATCAAAGACCTATTTTAGACTGCTGTTCTTACAAGTTGGGCTATAATAAAAAAGCTCACTGAATGGCGGTTTGAATAATGCATAATTGAATCTCATTCAACCCGGCCAGTTTTAAGCACCCAGTTTTAAAAGCTGTGTTTGAGTCATAATTTATAACTTTGAAATTTCAAGTCCCAAGTAGACATGGCAGCCGTTTCAGACATGGTCATTGATGTAAATTACTGACTCGAAATGTAATAAACTGTTTGTAAAATATTTGACTAGGCTTCCACATAAAATCAATAGGCCTCCTGCAAGTTTATCTCCTGAACATAGAGCCAAAACGTCCAATCTGTATAAATATTGCCAGTTTTAGTCATAAGTTCACTTTGGGTTCTCGTTATTTATTTAGAATCATTTATAAGCTATGGACCTTTTCTGTTGGAGGATTCGCCACCTGCTCGTTTCCATGGAGATGTTATTGTTTTGCCCTGAATGCTCTAGAGTATGGCTTTAAACAAATCAAAAAGCCACGTGACACCACAAGGCCAAGTTAACATCTCTATTACAGTAAAGTTACATAGTGCACCTTTAATGTTGCTCATATAGGCCCCATTTATCAGGGTGTTAATGCGATTGGCATAATCAGTCAACCATTTTTGCATGTAAAAACTCTTCGAATAGCCCGGAATTTCAGTTGCAGTGTTCCTATTTCACATCCATAAATTATTCCCAGCTAAATTTCCCTCCAATGCCGCTTTCCTTCTAATCTATAGACTACATGCACTGCACAGTTATATGTAAATTCACTTTGCCGTCAGCCGTTTCTGTTAACAGTA
Organism: Periophthalmodon schlosseri; assembly: GCA_000787095.1. NCBI lineage: Eukaryota > Metazoa > Chordata > Actinopteri > Gobiiformes > Gobiidae > Periophthalmodon > Periophthalmodon schlosseri. The sequence continues at coordinate 69,102 of KN472571.1, forward strand.
TATTTTCTGTACTATCTGAAAGTGTTTTTGCTTTCAAGCTTTTGTTACACCACTGGCTGCATACAATATCGGCCTATCTGAGTCCATCTGGGCTGTTTTCAATTCAATCTTGCCTCATCTGTGTGCACCATCTCTCTCTGTGTGTCGGCTTCAGGGAGCATAGCTATCATTGTGCCGCTGGTTCTGCTGGTCATCCTGATTGTGATGGTGGTTGCCGGTGTCTACATGTGCAAGCGAAGGCAAAGGTAACACTTTTTTTTTTGTTTTTTTACGGTCTGAAAAATCCTTTATATGAGCCAACGGAGATCTGATACCTCCCAGCTTTTGAAGATAAATGGATGTGTCTGTGCTTTAAAACAAAACGGTGCTTGTTTTAACATGCTCCGAGCAACATCCACCTTTGTACTATGTTAAAAATGTATTGGTGGAAAAACAAGTGGTGGAGCAGCAAATAACATAACAGATAGACCTCTGTTTTTGCTATCAAAGAATTGTATTTTGATAAGCTTTGTAATATGAATTCATTTATATCGTACATAATCATACAATTACAACGAAATCTATTCAACACTTATTTTTCACTTTTCTGCCTGACTGGGCGTTCAAAGCACTTTCTATCAAGGAAATACCTATTCTCAGTCACAAACGCTTCCAATTCCAGACTATTGCAGGATAGGTTGAGATGTCTTGGCTAAGAACACAATGGCAGTGTGCTCTGATGGGATCGGCGATTGAACAAGAAAGGTTTGAGTGATCTATTAAGCCAGAGTCACATGCCGTTCGAAACTAGAAGAACATAAAGTGATTGTTAAGGCAAACCTATTCTGCAAAATCGACTTTCCAGAGCTTTTACCATGTTCTAGTCCCTCCACTTTTACTCTCCCAAAGTTATATTTGGAGTGATTCTCTGCATGTTTGAGCAATCTTCGCTTATTTTCAAGACGCCATTTTGCCGAGCAACTCCGTTTTCACCGCCACCGGCACACTCTGTATTTCATTCTCCAATTTTATTTTCTCAATCTGTGATACACATAGGATTCGGCAGCGTCGCATTGTCATTTAGGTACAAATGAAAAAAAAATCTGCTACTCACTAGCGTGATTTGCAGCTATCCATTGAAGGTGCCAACAACTTCAGAGCTCTTTGCCGTGATGACGTTTACAGCATCGTCAGCTCCCATTGGACATAGGCCTGTCACAATAATTACTATATTGACTTATCGTTCAATACAGGGTCAGTATTTATCGTGTGCACATTTTCTTTGCACTACTTGGACATTTTGGGTTATTTTTTTGGCTATATGATCAGATTTAACATGTAAAAAGGTTGTATTAATAACGTCTATGACTCATTACAGATGCAAACTAAGTACTAACGTGTTTACTTCTGCTGTTTATTTATTGCAGCTCATGATTTTTAACAATATTGTACATTTAGAATAGTTTTTGTGGTTTAAATCTGCTCTTGGGTTATTGGCATAAATTAATTTCAATATTATCATTTATTGTCTATATTTACTTCAGCAATATATCGATATTGTCTATTTTACTTCAGCAATATATCGAACTTCAAAATTTGTTGTTGTGACAGGCCTAATTGGGCACCATAGTTTTCTAACACAGAAGTCAGCAGACTTGTTTCTTTTGTTAAGTCGTTTTAGATGAATATTGCGATTTAAAATGTCTAAATATAACATAATCATCCACGGGTATCATAGATTATAACTATATAGCAGACACAAACACAATATGTTTTCTTTAAGGCAAAGACTAGATGTTTCTCATTTGTTGATTTCTTAGTCGAACCATTTGAAGTTACTTTGATCAAGCTAAAAAGTAAAGATCCTATCTACAGGTTTTCTTTTTTTTTTTTACATACATTTCAATCTGACATCAAATAAACCATATGCTGCATATTTATGACATCATAAAAAGGTGACCTTCTTTGCGGGGAATGTTAGCAGCAGTGTGGAATCAGATGTGCTTTTAGGTGCTTTCAAAGATCAGTGGGCCTGCGTGCTTTGAGTAATGCTGTGTGGAGCCATGCGTACGCTGCATTTGTATGATAATGATATGTGCTTGTGCCTCCCAGGGGAAAGCGCGTTCAGAGGCAGCCCATGACCAACGGAGGCATAAACGTGGAGATCGGAAACCCCTCGTACAACATGTATGAGGTGGACCACGACAACCACGCGGACGCCGGCAGCCTGCTACGACCCAACTTCACACTGGACCCTCATAAGGTGGGCAGGGAGGGTTTAAAAAGGACAAGAGCAGGAAAGAAGAGGTAGCATCAAGAGTTATTTAAGGACAAGTATGTGTGTATAGGACCAATCCCATAATGTTTACTTTAATTATGGACTCGGAGTAATACATGGTCTGTCAATATTTCAACATTAAAACCATGATAAGATAAAAAAAAAAAAAACTGATGCTAAGAAACAAGAAAGCTGTAATTATGAAGCTGAACGTATTCAAAAGGTGTACTCAGGTGAAAATACTGTTACTACAAATATATTTCTATATTTATTTAACATGTACATAGCAATAAGTTTTAAGTGTTTATAGCACAAGTGCTAATTTTCCACCCGTCTTTAGGGGGCTTTACAAGAGGTTTACAGGGGAGTCCAGAAAGGAATGTTAAAAGTTCTACACAAAAATACAATTTCACACAATATAGTTTTGTTACTTCATACTTCTAACGCTGTAAATAATTGGTGTCAAATGATTAATGGTGGTCATATTTATAGATGCTTTATAATAACTACCTTTTAAAGAGACTTGATATGAACAAAGACTTAATTCATAATGAACTAATAGTTTATTAGGGATAATTCAGGCTTTGTAACTACTTAATTAATACTGAAACTCCTAACCCCTCAAGTAAGTAGTTATTAAGCCTGAATCATATAAACATTATTAATTGTAATTAAGGTGTAGTTATTATAAAGTGGTACCTTTAAATGGACACCTTCAAAATAATTCAAACCCTAGACCCTAGATTCATATTCCTAGTCTTAATTCAACAGTGTTTAAACAGAGGACGAAGGAAATTCTTTAATTAGAATTAGTTTTAATCATAGTACTTATCATAGTGCCAGCTGCTCATAGAAACTGCACTGGACAGCATAAACAGAAGGGCTTAACTCACTATAAATATATCACCTAGAGACACTCTTTACAGTGTAAGATTACTCCCCCTTCATATGTGCCAATGGGCTTTCACCAGATTTCAAAGAATATAAAGACTTGTATTGCATCACATACGACTGAAAACCAAATGAATGATATTTACCCTTGAGACAAGAGAAGTGTCCATGCTATGTGTACAAAACCAATTAAAACAGATTTGAATTTACATCCATCATTCATGTAGAGCCAGTATGATTCAAAGAGAAAAATAACTTGAGATTCAGAAAAGAAATGCATGAATATTTATAATTAATACTATTCACTCTATTCAACAATACTTGTCTGAAGCTTTACAGATTCAAAAGAATATTCTTCCAAAACGTTGCACAGAGACATGGAAATAAACCAATAGGACTGAGCTGGCGTATATGGACCATGTTATGTCACTGCTCTTTTCAGTGATGTAATTGAAGATTGTAAGCGAATCTTGTAAACATACTACACCAGGCAGCCATTCAGTTAATAGTCAGGTGAACATTTTTGTGTAGTACCTTTTGAAAGATTCAGCATCTCTCAAAGAGTGATTTCTGCTTCCATGGTAGAGGTTATGTAGGTCAGGGGTTCCCAAAGTGGTTGTCAGTTGGCACCGTGCTGGAGGTTGCAAGAAGATTTCAAGATACTACACTACTGTAATATTAATCACACTGCATTTTGTCTATTCTTTTAATGAAAACTGCATATTTTAATGAAATTAGAACACAATGCATTATTTAAATAAATGTAAGTAATCCAAATGTTATTCATTTAATTATCAGAAATGGACAAAAAGTTATTAGTTATAAAAAGTTATTTCCATTGTCAGTAAAACTAGGAACTAGACAAACTAGGGGCGACAGTAGCTCAGTTGGTAGAGTTTGTGTAGGCCTGGCACAATTATGTCAGTGGCATAAATTAGTTTCAGTTTTATCATTTATCGTCTATATTTTCTTCAGCAATATATCGAAGTGTTTGTCCACTGATCCGAATGTTGGCAGTTCGAATCCCGCTCTCGACATAAACACCACTGGTCGAGCGGTCAGATGCACCGACCCACAGGTTGACGGTGCGATTCCAGCTCCCACACATGAATACTGTTGTTGTGTCCTTCGGCAAGACACTTAACCCCCCTCTCCCCCGCTGTCTGCGTACACTGGTGTATGAATGTGTGTGTGAATAGGTAAGTGGTTTCTTGATGTGAAGCGCTTTGAGTGCCTAGAAGATGGAAAAGCGCTATATAAAAATGTAACAATAAGACAAGACAAGATTATAATAGCAAGGCCCTGATGTGGAAGTTTGTTATTAAATGTATGCCTAGTTTTTGACATGATAAAATGTTGAAATAGTGTTGGTTTATTATGATTGAACTGTATCTCGTAGATTTTTATTTTCATTGTTTGTTTCATCACTATTATTTCTATTAGGCATTTGTGTGGAATAGGCTGCCTCTCCTAACTCATTTCTGGTGCTTTAAATAGGCCAGTGTTCTGTGAGAGTGCCACTAATTCATTTGGCCTTGATTAACTTCACCATTATGGCACTTACTAATTATGAAACTGGGGTGCTGCGAAGTGTACCTCTTATCTGAGCGAACACCATGCATCCATCACACCGGGGCAACCGCAACAATCAGCCATTTCCCCATTCATTACGTAAGCATTCACAAGTGTTTACTGCGAACTTGGAAAACTTCAGGCAAAAATCTAATTAATTTAGAAAACCGAGGTAGTAACTTCTTCCAAAATAACTGTATACTCATTTGTTTTAGATGCAAAGCGACCATAGCAACATTAATATGACAAATGACATGGGTTCTGTTCAGTTTAGTCTAGGTAATATTTGTACATGCTTGAAATAAACACATTTAACCAAAGTATGTATTTGAATATGAAAAATATAAGATGTTGCAATAAAAGTAATATAAATGGTTCTAGTGGTATTAGCAGTACATAACAGTAGTACTTTTAGTGAAGGGTTTAGGTTGGCAACTGTATTATAATAAATTATACTCTGCTATTTTATTGTATTTTTTTTACTGTTAATGATACTTTCAGACACTTGAAATAAACACATTTAAATGAAGTGAAGTATTTAAATTATGTTAATATCAAATATAGGACATCGCAGTAAAAGTTGTATAAATACTGGTTTGAGTTGCAGTACATAGTAGTAGTAATAGTACTTATCGTTAAAAGTGTTTTGAAAGACAGAAGAAATTTCTCATTACGGGTAGAATCTTTAATTATGGCCTTTCTAACTATCTGGAGCTAGGCAATGTGAGTCAAGTGTCTTGCTCAAAGAAACAACAACAGTATGAAGTGGTTAGAGTAGGATTCAAACCACAAGCCGTCTGACTATACAGGATGAGCATCACCTGATCCACCGTTGTCCCATTTGACTTTGTTGATATGAAACGAGCCCCTTTAAGTTCATCGTAGTACTTTTTGTTACACTTTTGTAGTACTTCTTAAGAACTTTTAAAACAGTCTTGACACATTTCATTTATACCCCCGAGTCCTTTTCTAATTTGAGACTCCCAGATGAATGATAGGGCTCCACTCACCTAGCTCTGCTCCAGTCTAATGCTACTGCTGCTGCTGCCCTGCCAATACTGACATCTGCCTCTCGCTCCAATCTGGCTGGAGTTTCAACACCGAGACTCGCGCTGAATGTCAACAAGATGCTGTTTTCTCCAACCTCTCTTGTCTCTTTCTTATTACCACCAACCTCTCTCCATTTCTATTGTATTTAGACATAGATCAAGGATGGTATCTGGTAGCACAATAACGAGTTCATACTTTAGTTCATCATGACTCATTGTGATTCTGGCAACTTTCTATTGGAATAAGTTTTAAAGCTGTTTGTTATAGTTGCTCTTTTGTTGGGTCAAATCACACGAACTATCCTATAACCTAGCATCAGTAGTAGTACCACTTCTGAAAGATACTGAACACTACAGATAAGGGCCCATTTGCACTGCTTCTAACAGATAAACTTGAGCCTATACTATATGTTCTATCTTTCTTGTCAGAATCGTTCACGACAGAGCTAAAGTTGCCTTCACTGCACAGTTTTGCATTACTTTCTGTATATATAATTGCTTTTAGTGTCATACAAACCTACATAACTTTTCAGTACACCATCAGATGCAGTCCAAGGACCCTCTTCTTCTGTTTTCTATACCCTAATTCCACATCAACTAAGACTTTGGTGTATTTCCAAGACACACATACAATGTTAAAGATGCACCGTGTAACTTCTCAGATGTTATTGCTTCACCTGGAATGTTCTATCTACAGTATGGCATTAAAAGTATCTATTTACTGTAACAAAGTAACTGATGAGGGGCATCTGATCGGTTTCTTCTTATTTTTTTTTCCCAAAGATAATTGCATTTTTGACCCCCTGAACATCGATAAAAAGTCTCACATGGGGCAATAGGATTGACCAGCTATAGGATTTGGTGAAATGGGCATCAGGAGAATGCCCAACGTGTACAAATTCAACACCGCCACCACAAATTGGACCTCATTGGGAGTGGGAACAGGCACAGTTTGGAGTAGGCTCATGAAATTCAGAATTCAGTGATAGAGCTCCATGAGACAAGTTGATTTGGAGCACTGCCCTATGATGAGAGGTCGGCCATATTGGATTGAAATTCTCTTGTCACTTTTACTGCGATTGTATGATCTAGTTTACATTTATTCTACTATGGGTGTTTTATTGCTCCAAAAATATCTTGAAAAACATGTGTTTTTCTTGTGAACATGGCTTGCCTTCAGAGATCTCACCTGTAACTTGATCTGGCGTCACCCATTGTCTGTTGAATTTTAATGGAACATTCCAGGCAAAACAATAGTTAAGTTGATGGACCCTCCATTAGAAAAGTGACATAGTGCACCTTTATTAAGTCATACTGAAATACTAAGGGTAGGTGTCCAGAGTACTGCAAAACTGCTTGGTACTTACATTATCCACCCTGCTATAACAGTCCATGTTTTACAAATACATTTTATAATTCACTTGTCTCATAGTGCGTTATTATCAGTGTACTTTATGACTGAATACTATTTCAATTTCAGTGTGTGTTTGTATAGCCCTGAATTACAACAGTAGTCGCCTCGTTGGGCTTAACAAAACTGATGATTTAACCAACCGAAAGACAAGTAGATGAACCACATTCACAACACTAACAAGCACGTCCCTCTCTCTCCTCCTTCCTTCTGTGCATGCTAACGCTGCAGCTTTTGTCTCCTGCAGGGCTGGTGTGTAAAGTCCAGTGACCCGCGAGCCTTGGGCATGAACAATGTGCCCAAGGAGGTAATCCCTGGACAGGTGAATTTACACTCTCTCCCCGTTTATCCGCAAAGTCAGAGAGCACTGGAAAACATCAAGTGTAACAAGTGTATGTCCATATACAATCTTAAGATCACAGTAGATTTGAGTTAAATGATGAAGAATACATATTAGGAGATGTCTAGTATGTATTTGTATTGTAAATGCATGTTTTTTGTGCATTATTACTTTCTTCATGTTTTCATCCTGTATTTTGTGATGTGTTTTGCGTGGTATTTTCTTCGGCATGTCTTAATGTTTAAATTACTGTATATTTAAGTGTGTGTTTCTTAAAGCTGAGACTATACAATTTTAAACATTAAATAAGACACAGACTGCAATTACGTAGAGTTTAGCACGTTATATTTTTACACTATGTGGCTTCCCCAATATAGATTTTTTTGAGAATTTGCCAAAATAGCCAAAATATTATAAGACAGAAGCTTAAGCATCAAATAACAATACTTTTGCTGGACTTTTGGTCCAGTTTAGTTTAAGTATTATTTGTTCCTGTAGCAAATATCAATTTCATCATTTGGGTGGGGTACGCAACGTTATTCTTGTAAATGAATACTCACCATCCATAGAGTATGTTATAAAAGTAGCACTTTATGACAAAATAAGATGCAATTTGTTTTTTTTTATTTGTTTGTTTTTTTCTATTGGAAACCTCAATGCCTCAGTCCCTAATGCTGAGAGAGAATTGGCTGTTCATAAGTGGTCCACCCCTGCTTCACTTTGCCATCTGAAAAAAGCTGTGAATGCACCCAACGATTCTTTCCTGTGAATACTAGTGATGTGTCAAAGAGTTTGTGAGGTACTATAATTTGAAAGATTTAAATACACACTCACACACAGATTGGGTAATACGGCCGTAAGATGTCTCTTGGAAAGTGAGCTGTTTACATTTTCTTATTCTAGGGCATAATGTAGTTATTACAGCTTAATTATTTATTTAAAAATAAAAAAGATAATATGTTGTATGCATGCAGACTTACCCAACTGCCTCCTCACACTGAATGTGATTTTGCTGCACTGCTCCCCACTGGGCCTAACAGCTCTTATTAGCCTGACGTCACCACGGCTCAGGCCTCCAGTGGGTCTGATATATTTATGTCCCATTTACACAGACCCAAAATAGAGCTAAAAGCCTCGTAATGATGCTGCTGTTTTGTGGTGTTCAAAATGGCCCCTCTCCGACGGTCTGTTCTGTCCCGGGAGACTATTACAAATCCTTTAATGCAGCTTGCTTTAAGTCTGTCACGGCTTTAAAAACAACATGAATAGATAGAGACATGTAAATAAGTTATAATCTTGTGGAAAAGTTAAACTCAAAAGTTAAACTAATACAGTAATTTGGGCATCGCATTTGTGTAGGAAGGGCATCAAGACTCAAACTATAATTATGCAAATGAAAGCACTATGGTTGGCAGATGAGTTACCATGGCGACCTTAAAATGGAAAAGTCAAAAAGTTGATAATGATTCATATAAAACAACTTCATTGATCTTTAGGTGCTTTAGTGAAAATGTGTATGTTCGGTTTACTGAATCAATATACTTATGAATTATATGTAGTTTATCTAGTACATACAAAATCAAACATTTAAAGCCGTATTTTAAAGATGCACCGGTCAAGGATTCACCACTTGACTCCATGGAAATGTTATTGCTTTACCAGAGCAGTATATGACATTAAACATCTCGCATTTACTCAATTACAGGTTAAATGGAAAAAAAAAAACAAAACTTAACATAACATTCATTCTCACTGTATCTGAACAGATCTGAAATGTAAGATGCACAGATAACTAGAGAACAGTAACTTTAACACCATACTGTGGAACAATCCAGGCAGATCAACCACATCTCCATGGAGACGCACAAGTGGCAGACCGCCCATCAGTAAAGTTGCATAGCGCGTTTAATGAAAACCCTAAATTATGTGTTGATTATTACAGCAAAGGAATCTGTCCTTGCAAACGACTAGGATTTCACTTCAGATGCCCTTCCTTACATATCTCTCACCATCACTTTTTGTTTATCCTCCTCTTGTAGCTAGATTCAAAACCATCCCTGTTTAAGTAAAGTGATGTTTGAAAGACCTTTTTGGGCATGATAATGTTAACTTTATAGACTTGTTCACTCATCTATTTACGATTTTTTTCTCTGTCTTTGTCCACAGCCCATGAACTACTCCAATCCAGTGTATGCAAAGATTTACCTGGACGGGCAAAACTGTCGAAAGCCGGTCATCAGTATTGACGAGAGGAGAGAGCTACTCCCAAAGAAACTCGAGGGGACAATTCATGAAACCGCCGCATAGCCTAACTTTACACTTTCTACTTCTTTTATACCACAGTGTACAATGTATATAGTGTACGTACAGAGGACAAGCAGAGTTTTCTATTCTCTATGAAGCTCTTTAGGTTTAACTTAGCATCAGCATATCGTCTCATGTTGTTGATGTGCGGAGTATTCGCTCTGACTCTTGCTTTCTTATATGTTTTTGTCAGTCATTTGCCACATAAGCTGCTGGTTTGCAAAGACAGTACTGGGCAAAAGTTACAGGCAAAACAATTCATTTATATTCTTCACTTTTGTTATGTGAAATTGTAAAAATGGTCAGTAATAGGCCAAGGAAAATGTGCAATTTTGATGTGCATCTAGATTATCATAAAATTGCAGTAAAATATTAGCAGATGTCATACGCATAATCTTGTAACGGTATAAAAGAAATTGACAAAATCTTTGTAACTCACTAGGTGCACTGTAAAAATGAGCTAACTAGAATAAACAGATTATCTAATTATTACATCTGATTTCTGGTGTGTGTTTACGTGCACAAAATAGATCCGATCATCGAAAAGAATGGGTTTGTATTCAAATAACTGTTGTATTTGGAAAACGAAGTACAATGAATTTGCAATGAACTCTTTCTTAATAACTCAGTCTTAAACATTTTCTTTCAGTTTTGCTGTTGCACCATTCGTACCCAGGTGTGAACAATCGTAAAAAGATCAGATTTTGGCGTGCACGTAAACAGAACCAGCGTCTCGAATGAACATAAAAGGCTGTTGCTTTCAGGACCCGTTCTGGAAAAATATGGTATTTTACAGTTTTACACGCTTTTACGAGATTTTTTACAATGAAGCTGTAACGCTATTTTACTGTAAAACTTTCTGTGTAGGTAGTGCATAGAGGGCCTATGTGCGTTTAAACTAGACTATGCATTCAGGTCTGGTCACTACACACTCACCATTGCGAGAAGAGACCAGCTCCTTGGCGTGGGTCTCTGTATTCTTTCTGTATTCTTTCTGTATTCTTTCTGTATTCTTTCTGTATTCTTTCTGCTTACACACTACCACATACTCCTTTGTCCATAGTGTTTCTGTACATGCCTTGAACTTTTGCACAGTACTATACATCGGAGTACTACAATAAGTACTGTACTCTGAAATGCAGTACTCTGCCCATTACTTGTTCTTATTTTGATTAAAGGTATTGTGTATTGGATGGTAATAAGACCAGATTAGGATATTATTGGACAAATGTATGTATCCGTGGTTGTCCTCAAGGCTATAGCATTAGTTAGTCCATTTACATTGACGACAATAGACCTCACTATAAGCACTTATGGTTTTGTATGACCTAAGTGACATACTGTATTTCCGCCGAACACCACTATATGTAACTCCATATAGGTCCTCCGTCTTTTCCATTTCCGTCCTTCATAGCATCCTGTTATGACAGTGATATAGCAAACCAACTTATCTTTTGGTGAAGAGATTAAAGCCCACCTTGAATGTTCTGCGATCAGATTCCCCACCCCGTACTGTACATTGCGAGGACAGATACTGAAAACCATATTTTTCTAGGTCTCACATGTCAACAGATGGAAATACAATGGAGAAAGAGATTTAACCACCGCGACAAGAGAGGATTTACCAGAGTTTATGAAAACACATCTGTTACAGCAAAGGAAGATGATAAATATAAGAAATTTTATAATTTTGTATTTGATTTGTATGTCGTTTGGCTGCTTGTATTTTGAAGAAATGTATTAAATGTAAGTAATTTTTATATAAAATGTAAATCAATATTGAATAAAGGGGGCTTATTTCCACTTTGTATTATTTGAATATTCTTTTCAAACTGTATCGTGACAGAATGACAGAATCTATATTGTGAGGTAAGCTATATTAATGTGCAGATCTGTTCAGCATTGACATTTTGTGGATTGTGACATTTTCAACCACAGACATGGCTGCGTATGAAGATAAAGGTCAATTTTGTAATCCTAAGATCTTTCAAACGCTGGCATCTAGTCAGGAATTTAGCATAGCATAAACT
>KN472572.1:2475-29240 GCA_000787095.1 Periophthalmodon schlosseri
CTGAAGAACCAGACGAAGCTCATCGAGTTTCTCTCCAAATTTCAAAACGACCGAACGGAAGACGAGCAATTCAACGATGAAAAGACTTACCTGATCAAACAGATCCGGGACCTCAAAAGGCCTCCACCCCAGGAGACTTAAAACTGGACCCAAGGGAGACCAGGGAGAGCCAGGGACCAGGGCTGCCTACACGGACCCTAACGCAGTAGCTGGTCTGGCTTTGGATAAGACTTACTCCCAACAAAAACTAACGTCAAACATGCCCAAATCAACCTATCGGAAACCGTCAGCTCCACCGCTCCAATCTGGATCAATATTTTAACATTTTGCAACTGTTTTCCTTTTAAATATAGATGCTGCTGCTTTCTTGCACACTGATACATGTAAGGTATACAAGCCGGTTCACAAAACTTAACAAATACCAGAGTTCGCTAGTTAAAATGGTAAAAATAAGTTTAAATCCAACACATGATATTCAGTACTGTGTCAGAGTCTTGCATTTCCAAAGAGGCTATAAATAAATACAAAAATAAAATAAAATATATACATAATTTCTGTGATAATTGGAATTGCTTGGAGAAATAGTAAAAAAGAAAAGAAAGTCAAAATAGTAAAAATTGGGGTCTTAACCAGGAATCGAATTTTGATGTAGTTTAAGGGGCAACATCTTAAAAACTAAAACTACAAATTTGACTTAAAGAATCACTTTAACACTTTGACATCACCACTTTTTTGGTTTATAGTCTTTTTGCAAAATATAAACATAAACTTACAAAAAATTACGCTCCCAAGTATTGGCACAGTACTGAACTCGCCTTACACACGGTATTGGGTAAAACACGGTACCAAGAACTATATATTTTGGTGTTTCGGTTTTGCATATCGTTATTTGGTCTATAATGGCCAATGTCACGTCAGATCTACAGTCTCCAGTACCACTTTGAAACGCATGCGCTCCACCCCACCACTACAGTCCATCAAAGCCTTCATCTTGTTCAGCATCTGAGGTTCAGCCTAAGTGATTTATGGGAAAGGGCTCTTAAGAAGCATCACTGAGACATCAATCAAATGAAGTCATGAAGGGTAGAGCTGCACAGTATGGGGAAATAAGCAATTTAAGAACCAACAATTGTGTCAAAGGTTGCAAAAAGTAGAAGAGAAGTTACTTTCAACTGACAAAACTTAAGTCAGTCTTGTGACGATAAGTTTGAGCCCAGTTTAATCCGGTTTTGGACTTGGATCTGTTCAAATCCGGGTTAGAATCCAGTTTTGACGTGTGGCGTGTGCGAGAATTGACACATCTTAAGTAAAAAAAAACAACATGATTTTACCAGGGCTGAGTAAGTGCTAATGTGCTAAGTGCTAATTTAGGTAAAAACCAGGACCAAACAAAAGAAAAAGGTTGAAATAATCCAAATCGGGGTTTAAAATAGCATTGAATTTGTGGTATGAAGAAATAAGCAATTTAAGAACAAACAAACGTTGCGAAAAGCATAGAGGAAGTTTAAAAATCAACATGGCAAAAGTTGGTGTTATTGGTATGATCCGAATCGGGTTGGTCCTGGTTTGAGCCCAGTTTAATCTTGACTTGGACTTGGCTCGGGCCTGTTCTAGTCATGGTTTAATCCTCGTCTAGTCCAATGTTTGGTTAAATCCAATTTTTGATGTGATGTGTGCACAAGAGTGACCACAGCCTAAATGAAACTTGGCTTTACCAGGTCTGAATAAGGGCTATGTTTGAGCTTATTTAGATGGTTAAAAAAATAAAAATAAAAATAAGATTTAAATCAAAGACTAAAATGAAATGACTTTTTAAATTTTTGTTGCTCTCAAATTTTATCTAAATTGAGCAACACTAGATAAGAAGTGACGTTGGCTTTATATTAGTTTATATTACTTTTTTGGCTTTTTAAAAACTATTCCGTATTTTGCTGTGTTCATATTGTGCAGCTCTAATGTGGGGATTGCTCCGTTTTGACTTTGCAAATGATGAACTTACCAGAATTTGATTTTTTTAAATTGTAATTTTGGGACAGGGTTAACATGTACATATGATACGCCTTTTCGCTTCGTAGATTTGTTTTACATTAACATTATTATTATCACCAACATCACATTTTTGGTTTATTGTATCAAACCTTCTAGGCGCGAAGACGTTAAAGATGCGCCGTGTAACTTTTATGGTGGAGGTAGGACGGGATACGCCGCCTGCTTGTCTCCACGGAGATGCCGTTACGTTGCATTGAATGTTTCACGCTGTGGTTTTAAACTGATCTGTCTTGTCTTAAACGCTGAATAACCTCGAAAAGCGCGCTCTCTTACTGCGAGCAGGGCCGCGTCTCCACAGATCTGACCCGTAACTCGCCAAACGCTCGTCTTCGCGGACGTGTAGTTTCCTGTGGAGCATTATAGGCGTTGCGTTAACATCTTTATGGAGACGAGCAGGTGGTGTATCCTGAAAAGTTGCGCAGTGCAGCTTTAATTGGTATTTCATTTTGCATTTTCATATTCTGCTGATGGGGTTGTCTCTGGCTTGTGGGGTTTCTTCTTGTACATAACTTAAACGGCCAGCGACAGTTAGCTAACCTATAGGATATTAACAAATGTACAGCAAAGGAATGTCATGCTCTGAATCCGTTTTCCTAATTTTATTCTCCATTTTGACTTTTTGAGGGTGAAGGGCGTATTTTGGGAGAGCATTAAAAACAAAAGCTTGCCATCTGAACTTTTTTGAGGTGCAAACTTGACTATTTAGCTGGTTGCCTGTGCTGTGGCAATTTGGCATGCCATATTTCGTTTCCCTTTACTTCGCAATACTCAAGCTTTGGAAGGGTTTTATAATTCCAGTACAATTACAAAGTGCAAAGCATTGTGGGTAGCTGAGTTCTTTGGGCATGAGTGCAACTAAGTATTACTACAGATCATTTGCAGTGAATTGCACGGTCACTATAGTTTACATTCAAGCAGTTTGGTGCGGGGCAGATTCATTCTAATGTAACTCCATTGGACTCGCATGCTCCTCCGTCGGCTGTGCATGATGCTGTACTCGAATCGTTGTACTGGAATTGTTCATTTGCCCCAGTATTTAATTACACTGAAATGACTGATCTCTGACCACGTGGCCTGGTGCGGACTGGGCTCCAGTTACGGCACAGAGCAGTGTGTGGGTGCTTTCAGAAGTGTCAAAGGCCTGTGCTCTGCAATTCAAATAAATAAAAACATTTGGAATAATACGTCTGTTTGTCTGTCTCGCTCAGAAGAACAGGTGCCGCACGTTCAAATTGTTGTTTATGCAAATGAGTTTAGTCTGACGCCTTTAAGTGTCCAGCAGGTGCCAGCAGGTGCCAGCAAAAGAGTCGAATACACACAATAGTTTGAGCTTATTCCTGCGCACTTAACAAAAGAGCACTGTATGGGCAAAATACCGCACAGACGCACTCGTTAAGCCTCTCCAGCGCGCCTCCATAGCGCCCCCGCAGAGCGCAGCGGGCTGGTCCTTTAAAGACCAGAAAAAAAAAAAGAGAAACGTCCCACTTCCGGTGTGAAAGACAAAAACAGACAGAGGAGCGTCCCAGCGGAGAGAAGAGGGCAGCGCTTCGACGCAGAGAGGCAGTTTGTTCCGAAAGGTGCAGATTTAGCGCAAAGCCAGAGTAGCACGTAGCGCTCCGGCTGCATCCACTGACACAGCACCATGGTGAAGATCAGCTTTCAGACTGTGGCGGGACAGAAGGGGGAGAAGGAGGGCGATGGCGACAAAACTGAAATACTTATCCCGCATCCAATGGTGAGTAGGCTAGTGCGTATTATTGTGCGCCTTTTGATTTGTCTGATTCCCTTCGTTTCCTTCAATGTCACTTATATAATCAGGTGCAGCGCCCTGAGCGGGTCTCGGGGCATCTTGCACCTGCGCAGCTCCAGCAGCAGCGGGGGGTTTGACAGCATCCATCGCCATTTGGCTCCAAACAAAAACATGTCACTGCTGAGACGGTTCCCTCTGCGCCAGTGCGCCACTCACAGCCCGACGCAAGTGAATGTAATGGGCTTCTTGTGTCTTAGTTAATTAGACACCTACTCCTCATTATCGCGTTTAATTCGCAACACGAGTGTAAAAGTGCTAAAGATGTTGGAGTGCACAGATGTCTGGTTAAAGGTACAAAATGGTAGAAGCGTTGTGCGGGGTCATTTCTGTGCAGCTCGGAAAGCGGAACAGCGAAGCGGGATTCAGAATGCGAGAGAGTAACGAGTAACGAGTAACGAGAGTAATCGATTCTGAAAAGGAGACAGACCGCAGATGCCATGCCACAGATACAGCCCGTTTCCGCGCACAGAGTCAGTTAGGCCCGTGCAAAGTTACGGGCAGATTGTCCGTCAGACTTTCCCACCTGGTCGTCCAAATGTATCTGTGGAGACGACAGGCCGGCGGTGTGTCACGCGCTCAGCTGGTGCGCGGGGCTCGTGAGGGGCTGAGAACACAAAGAACCGACTTTGACAGAAGCGTTCGCACTTTCACAGTTCTGTCCTTATGCGCCCTCCAAATGTCACCGCGCTGCTGAGACACGAGCGCTTTATCAACTCTCAGCCTGCAGCGCGCGCAGACACGGGCACATCTATGTTTTAATACATTTACTCGAGTAACTTTTTAAAATGAATCCTCTGAATTACTTTATGGCAGCATATATTTGACTTGAATAGGGCAGCAGCAAATTACGCACTTTTACTGAATGAATTCTTAACAGTTCAATTCACTCAGTAGGTGCCAAACAAACCCAGTCTTTGTGATCTAACTGATATTTTATGCCAGATGCCCTGCCACCCACTCCTATAATAGGCAGTGAAGTGTCTTGCCCAGGGACACAGTGGCAGTTTTCACTTCATATTATATAATATAGCAACAGTTTGGATGAGTGTATGTTTTACTTACAGTTGCACTAAACGTACATTTTTTTGTTGGCTAGTCTCCATAGAGATGTAATTGCTTTGCCTGGAATGTTCCACAGTATGACATTAACCGTCCATCTCCATGGAGACAAAAGGGGTAATGGCATTAGGCCAATTTACAGGTCTGATCTGTCGAGATCTGCCAAATGCATGTTTCTCATTGTGTTTTTTCAGCAGTAAAACTCCTGTAATTGAATAAATACACGCTAGATAAGTTTAATGCTATACTGTGGAACATTCCAGGCCGAGCATTACCACCTCTACGGAGACTTTATGAACTGCCCACTCAAAAAAATTACATAGTGAACTATTTTAACTCAATCATTGCACATAGTGAGCGTAATAGTGGGCGTATAAGTATCATTTTGAAGCGCACCGTTGTTGACATCTTGAAATTTAACAAAGCACATTGAGCAAAGAGAGATTTCTAAGCAGGTTTATGTTCAAAGTCTGTCATCATCCCCTTTGAAGAATCTTCTGAGCAGACATCATTATTTTCTTAAACAAAAGCTGCGTCTGTACAAAGCAGTAGGCACACTCTGTTCTGTCTGCTCCGCCATTGGTGCTGATTTCTAGTGTTTACTATGGAGCGCGTAGTGCCACTGCCAACGCGCAGATGGGTTGTGAGACTGGAGGCGTTTGGGAAGATTACTCATCGTCTCAGTGTAGTTTCACTTCCACTGTCTGACAGCTCTTCCTCCGTCCAGGCCCTGCGCTGTATCAATGTGCAGTTATGCAGTTTATAAAGTGTCTGTCACATAAGGCCATGGTGATAAGTAAGCAGGAAGTAAGTGGGAAGATTTGTGTAAGACGTGAACTTACTGTAAATGCTTCTGGTGTGTTCTAATTGTTTCTCAAGCTTCATATTCCGTGAAGCTGGCTACATTAAAGACGCCATATGACTCTATTTTCTGATCTATGTTATAATGTTTCCTCGTCAAAAACACACCTGGAGTCGTGTTTTGTTTAATTCACACGTTTAACGCACAAACCCTGCATGTTTAGGCTGAGTTCTTCTCTCAAACGGAAAATACTCTGTTCCACCTTGTGATGTCATGCGGTAACACAGGACAGTGCTCCACCGTGTTTTTAAACTCCATACGCCTTCACTAGAATCATTTCGATAAATTCAGCCCTGGAATTTCCAATCGTTACTAATCTACTAAACTAAAGGTAAACGTAGGTGTTGAAAACCACCTCTTCATTACATCACAAGGTGGAACAGAGCATTTTGCACTTTGGAGATGTGTGAATGAAACAAAACACAACTCCCAGTATGTTTTTGATGAGGTAACAATATTCTAACATGGCTTAAAGCTCACAAGAGTCAATTTTGTGTAATATACGACCTTTAAGAAAAGCCTGGAGTTATGTTTTGTTTAATTTGCGCATAAATGTATCGCAATCAAATCAAAAATGCCGTTTTGTTGGCATGATTATCACACCTCAAGGGCTGCCATTATTCACAGAACAGGATGAACTCTCCAAAGAACTGAATATTCTACCTTTTCATACAGAAAGATCTTGTTGTACCGTGTTTTGTTTACACCTCTACAAACGTGTTCTGAAATTCATCGGATTATGTATTTTATTATCGCTCCTGGGGTTGTGCGTAACGTGCGCTTTGAACAGAGCCCTACTTTTTAAACTTAAATCTTAATCTAATCGCGATCGCAATACGGAAAAATCGCCAGGATGCCAAGGTCAACTCCGTCAGATCTCTTTAAACTAACCGGGCCTTAATCTGGTTCAAAAGGGGAAAGGCCATCGGTTTATTATTGGCCTAAATCTGTCCATTCCTATGTGTGATGTTGGGTTTATGATTGTGACATTTGGAATATATGAAGGTGTATTGTGTGGGTTTTAGATTTCTGTTTACAAAATCGTCCAGCCCTGCCACGTAACGCTTGTTTAGGCTTTGTTACTCTCCGCACCGCAAAACACTGACATCATCTGGTGCAGTACAATTACACTCTTTACCTAACATTTGCGTACACTGTGCTTTCTCCAGGAGGAAGAGGAGCTGGTTCTGCCTCTGCGACCCAAAAAGTCTCCCCTGAACGGGCTTTGCTGCCTGACCTTCGGCCTGGTGGTCTTCATGGCCGGTCTGGTCCTGGCCTCCATCTACGTTTACCGCTACTATTTCATCCCTCACGTAAGAACCACTTTAGCGTAATCACCTCCAAATCCACCTAAATTACACAAACTGTGCAATTTCGTGGAACAAAATGGGCTGTACCTGAGAAATAAAAGCTTTGACATTATGCGCCACGCCTTTCTCCGGGATACAAGAGTGAAACAGCAGGATTCCAAACTAGTCTGCAACAATAATGTCTGTTTTTTTTATGAAATACAATTGGATTCAAAGAGGCGGTTGTTATGAGACGGAGGAAAGATTAGTGCTGTAACATCTAAACAAACAAACTAAAAAGACTTTAAGTGCATCTGACAGATTCAGATATTTTTTCTAATTATGACTTGGTTCGGTGGGATAGAACCTGAGGGGAATATTCAGCATAATTTTGCATTAGTTAAGAGCCAGTTTGTGAAGAAGTGTAGCAAACAAAAAGTTGGGAAATACAGGAAGTAGCGCTGAGTTCCTCTGCATTTTCAGTGGAATTTTGTGTGTTGATGACATAGAAAGAAAAATGCCTTTCTTTTAAGTAAATTGTCTCAACATTCATTGAATATTTTTATTTGTCAAATTTTAACTAATGTGTCATTTAAACAGTAGCTCAGTAGGAAGAGTTTTCGGCCACTGATTCGAAGGTTGGCGGTTCGAATCCTGCGGTTCGAATCCTGCGCTCGACGTAAACATCATTGGTTGTGTGGTCAGATCTACTGACTCACAAGTTGACGGTCCAGTTCCAGCTCCCACAGATGAATACTGTTGTTGTGTCGTTGGCGGTGGAAAAGCGCTATATAAAAATGTGATCATTCACCATGTGACCATTTTGGCCCTTGTTAACATTAGGGTTGCTGGGTCACACGCCTGTTCGTCTAAAGGAGCCATGTTCAAACACACATTTGTTTATATTCTTTTCCTTTCTATTTATTTGTATTTAACTCATAAACTTCATAAAAAAAACATATTAAAAACAAAATATCAGACTGTCTTAAAGTAAATAATGAATGAAAAGGAGCAGAGAGAAGAGTAATATCACGTTATTGGACATTTTTTTGCAAATTAATGCTTGTAACAGAGTTGAGAAAATGGATTTTACACTGCCTTTAAATCACTTTTAACTCACAGTCTTTTTTGTTTCTTTTACTTATTTTTTACACATTTTAATTCAATACAATCAATCGTAACACCCAGCAGAAACACTCATTCAACAGTAACCTCACAAATGCCTAAACGACCGTGGCCTGTTTGTTTACGAGCGGCCCTGTTTTTCCCTGCGTCTAATCAGATCCCGGAGGAGAACCTGTTCCACTGCCGGGTGCTGTACGAGGACTCCGTCTACGCCCCTCTGCGCGGCCGACAGGAGCTGGAGGAAAACGTCGGCATCTACCTTGGCGACAACTACGAAAAGATCTCCGTGCCCGTGCCGCACTTCGGAGGCAGTGACCCGGCAGACATCATCCACGACTTCCACAGGGTAAAACGGGCGCTGCTGATCCGCGGTTAAAGCAGCATTACGTAACCTTTTCTGGCAGAGGGGTCCTACGCGTGCTTGCCTCCACGGAGACGTTATTGGTTTGGCTTGAATGTTCCACAGTATGGCATTAAATGGATCAGTTGTATCTGTGGAGGCAACCAGGTGATGCCACTGGGCCAAGTTACAGGTACGATCTGTGGAGAGGCCGCCCCAATCACAGTTAGAAAGCATGATATTCAAGGTATTTTTGAGCAATAAAAAGAACTTTAATTTAGCCACAATTTGACTTTGCGAACTGTCCTATAAAATGAAAGATCCAAAAATCTTTTAAAAGTTAGGCACACACGTTATTCAAAGTAAGTTCAAGTGTTATAAGAAGGATATATTTAACTTTTCAGCTTTTATAGAAGAGGAAAAAGTTGACAAAAGATGCAGAGCTGCTTCAAAATAAGACTGATCAAGTAGAAGTAAATGACACTATGGTGTGATAAAGCAAAAATGTAAATAAATAATGCTTTATTCTTTCCAGGGACTGACCGCCTACCATGACATTGCATTGGACAAGTGCTACGTGATTGAGCTCAATACCACCATCGTGATGCCTCCTCGAAACCTCTGGGAACTTCTCATCAATGTCAAGGTAACTGAATGACTCTAGCCCGCCTACCTAAGAATCTAAAGGGGAAAAAAGAGTGACAAAGAGTGATCTCAAGCATTACTGTGTTTGTGTCAGAAAAAATCTTGTCTCCTTGCTGTAACATGGGACATATCACATCAAAAACATCAGACTGATTAAACTTGGCAGAATAACACGGCCATTTATTGCACATCAATAAAAACGTAAATCTTAAATTTTGTTTCCCAAATTAAAATAATAATTCTTTCTTGCAGAAGGGTACGTACCTGCCTCAAACCTACATCATCCACGAGGAGATGGTGGTGACGGGGAAAGTGCACAACATGCGTCAGCTGGGCCCCTTCATCTATCGCCTGTGCAACGGCAAAGAGACGTACCGCCTGAGCCGCCGCCTCACACACAGACGTGAGTAGACCACAGCCACGCAGATCATTCAGATAAAACAAGTCAGGTTTAGGGCCAGTAAAGGGAAATGAGAAATTAAGTATGAGAAAACAGCCCCAGGGAGTGTTTCCATTACAAGACCACAAGGGTGTGACGCAGGTCTAGCAAGACACACCCGATGGCGTGACGTAGGCTTGCGCTGCCACAAGGCGCTGGACAGCTATAAAAAGACAAAAAAAAGGAGCATCAACACTGATTGTCTCTGCTCATTGTTGTGCCGCTGTCGAAGAGTTTAAGCTCATCACGCTTCTGTTAATGAACCTGAACACGCTGCTTCTGTCACCGAGCGTCAGAAGCAGCAAACGTAGAGCCACGTAGCTGCCCGAGAGCTTGGGCTACGCCGCGCAGTCAGAGATGGTGCGATGTGACAGGCCCGGCTCTCTCTGACGTGCCGTGGTTGGAAAATTTCCAGATGTCAGAAGACACACATTGTCAGAATTTTGAGAACCTGTGTGTCAGGGCTGTGTCGCAGCTCGAGACAAGAAACACAAGCTTCAGACACTGTGTGGCCCTGCGCAAAAGAGTTGCTGTTGCTCTTTGGAGGCTGGCCACCAATGCAGAATACAGGACCATTTGTTTGGCGTCAGCAGATCTGTTGTTTGCCAGTGTGTACAGGGGTTTTGTGAGGCTGTATGCACAATCCTGCTCCCGGAGTTGATATCGTTCCCAGACCTGGAGCAGTTGAAAACCAGGTTTGCACTATTTGTTTCACCACGCGTGCACCACTACTGGCACCTGCTGGTCCTCCGGTGACTGCGCGGAGGCGTGTTTGCCGCGCCTTCTGCGAGCTGGTCCCAGGTCCTAAACGTGCCAGACCCCTTTGGAAGGTAGTGCCTCCAGCGCCCCTATGGAAACAAGGCTTTACTTGCCATGAAATTTAATATGCAAATCAAAAGCAGATGGCACTAGACTGAATCTGTTGGCACACTGAGGAGTAAAGCATTTTATATGAAGCTAAAACAATGGCAGCAAGCATCAGAGTTGCAAAGCTACACAATCGAGGCAATTTGAGAACCAAACTGTTTAGAATCGAAAACATGGAGAACCTAAATGGACTTAGGTCTATACCAGACAGTGTGTATTGAAACAACAGCCAATTTGCCCGATGGTGACTTTGGTATGAGACCTGCAAAGTAGCCTACGCCGCATAACATTTCTACCTGGAGTTTTAGAATGAGTCCACCGCTCGGGCTGAACACGTTTTTGTTTTACAGGCCTGAACAAACGCGACACCAAGGACTGCCACCACATCCGCCATTTTGAGAACACGTTTGTGGTGGAGACCGTCATCTGCGAAGAACCGTAGAGAAAAAAAAAAAAATCATGCTCACCACTCCGCTCTTTAAGCACATCGCCAGTCACTTCCCGAGCCACTGTAGCACCCTCTAGTGGAACATGTCTGAGTTGCACTTTACTATAATATAACGTTTAATATCCGTTTTTCTTTCCTCGCGTAATAATTTCCAGCGGTTAATAGCCTATTTCCAAATGTGATGCAATACTTAACATATGGTTCTATCACAGGATTTTTCCATGTAGCAGTCTAAAGGCAAATAATGCGTTTCGGTTTAACAACGTCTCTTATGGGATTTGTGAACGGTTACTGTTGTTAAGAGGAGACTCCGTGCGTCGTTTAGGTGACTGTGTTGTTTTGTATGTTTTATTTCTCATGA
Organism: Periophthalmodon schlosseri; assembly: GCA_000787095.1. Classification (NCBI taxonomy): domain Eukaryota; kingdom Metazoa; phylum Chordata; class Actinopteri; order Gobiiformes; family Gobiidae; genus Periophthalmodon; species Periophthalmodon schlosseri. Next base: position 13,770 of record KN472572.1, read on the forward strand.
GATTTTTTTAGCATTTCTCGCTGCTACTTCTCAGCTCTTCGCAAGGCATAGTTCTCTGCTTAAAAAGTCAAACACGTAGATTTGAATAAGAATTTTATGTATTTCATTATACTGTGCAGTGGTTGTCAACTGTTCACGCGTAGTACAAGTATGGCTGGATTTCAGATGGTATTACAATAGGTCCTTAAAGCGTAAATGAAATGGAGGCGTAGAATACTAAATATGGAGTTGGCGTAGTTGGATACATATGTACTCATTGACAATAAAACTGGCTGCTGCCCCCATATGAAAACAACTAAAATAATATATTCGTTTTTTCTATCTATGTGCAGAAATTGTTCAAAATCTCGGTTGTCCTTGTTTCCCTGCAGGGCTTTATAATGGACTTAAACTGATCTTAGCTGAGCCAGTCGGAAATCCAAATGGGCAAATCCAGATTAAACCACTAATTCACTTATAAACAAAAAGTACTCCAGGTCTTTAGTCAACCAGGGACAAAAATTAACCAAGACTAAACCCGGACTTAACCATGTCAAAACCCGCCTGGGTGAATTAATGAGGCGGATTCTTACGTGACAGTTGAGTTTTACGCCGATGAACCAATTTGGGGTTGAAAATGTCTGCAAATGGTCTGAATCAAATATAACACCGTCTATGTTTTCACACACACCGAACATCTGATCATTATCTGATTTCTGGGGTTGTGAGATGACCGAAATGCCGCGTAAACACATTTCTTTCGGAACTGTGCGGGTTTTGACAAGGACAGTTATGCAAATAGGGGCTAACTGACGTGGCAAAGACAAACATTGAAAGAACGGTTAAAGATTTGTTGTTTTTTTTTCAGACCAAGGTTTCGTTAGTGAGCGGTCGAAACGGTTGAGTATGAAAACAAGCTAAACCTTGGTCTGAAAAAGGAATCTATTAAAACAAATGGAAGACCAGGTGAATCTCATTGGACAAGAATAGTTAATGATTGGAAAAAAAAATAAAAAAAATAACTGGACTTTGCCCCCCAAGTGTAACAGTTACAGTAAAACAACACTGATTAACTGATACTATTTATTCTAGTTCTGTTTTTACTGGCCATGGTGGAACCGTCAAAGATTTACTAAATGACGTAACGTTACTATTAGCAGAGCCACGTACTTGCACCGCAGTTTGAGAACCACCGCTGTCATACCCGTAGTGACTTTTGATGACATATTGCTTTGCTTGCTTCATACGCTTTTGCTTGGCTTTTCTGCTTTTGTTTTTATACGATTTCTATTGAGTTAAACGGGGTTAAGCTAATATTATTAAGCACATTTTTGTAAATTTAAACACTGAAAAATGTTAGCCTGATTATAATTTAGATGCATACTTGTCATCATAATGCATTTGTAAAATAAAAGCCCTGATTTCTTGCATGTTGTTCGTCCCTAAGAGGAAGCAGCAATGTTAGGATGTTTTGTAAAATTACGCTCAAGCCTTAGTCCAGAGTTCGGGCTAAAGTCAATACTTCTGAAGCGGGGCTAATTATTATTGTAAAACATGTTAGTTACAACTCAACTCTGATCTGTATATTTTGTCTGCCATTGGAAGTTGTCTGTGAATAAAGTAGTAATAAAGATATGTTTTCGTGTCTCATTTGTGCCAGTCCCGAGCATAGATAAATGTTTATGAATGGCTTGTCCTCTGATCCGAAGGTTGGCGGCTCGAATCCCGCTTTCAACATAGAGATCCGCTGTCCCACAGGATAGATGACTAATGTCGTTGTGTCCTGGGGCAAGACACTTAACCCCACTCGCCTCCAGTGTCTGCGTACATTGGCGTATGAACGTGTGAGCGGTTTCTTGAAGGCGGAAAGCGCTGTTTTATGATAAAGAATAGGCTTTAGTAGGGCTCCCCACTGTCTAAAGTCTAAAGAATTGGTGAACTATAACGTTGTCTGTGTGGAAATGTTACTGCATTGCCTGGAATGTTCCACAGTATGGCTTTAAACTTATCTATTTCGCATTTAAACCAAAACAGGTGGTTTTATTGCTAAAAAAACCCACTTGCGTTGGTGGCCTCAATATAGGTAGATACATTTAATGCCATACTGTGGAACAATCAAATCTAGGCAAAGCTAAATCTTCTCTATTAAAAAAACGCATTGCTCTAGTTTTTATTGTGTGTAAACTGTATATAATAAACCAAACACAATGTAATACACTGCAGGTTACTAAACACTATTTATGTAATCTAAACAAATGTGAATATGTAATTTTTAATCTTTGTCTTTTTGGGATCCGATCAGGCTGTTAATTGTTCTTCCAGTCATTGCATCATGTTGTTTACGTGTCTCTGTCCCACTTACTGTGTTATTATCCCTGTGCTTCAGAGCCCTCCCCTAAAAACACTCAAACAGATTGTCCCATCAATCAGGCAAAACGTTACGGCACCTCTCTATCGGGGCCTGCTTTAACCCACAAGGCTCTAACCCAGTTGTAACCGTCACAGTTCATAACCAAATAACCGTGCTTCAAAAATAAATAAATAAATAAAATCTACACAAGTTTTTTATTAAATATTGACCTTATTTAAATGTATCACGTGACCCTTTCCATTTAATTATCTTATGTTTATCCAAAAGAGAAAAAAAAGTCAAAAATACAATTATAGGTTCAATTACATCAAATATTTAAATAGGCAGGTGGATCAGTGCAGCGTCTGTGGTGATGAGGTTGCTGTATGTGGCGAAGAAGGAGCTGAGTCAAAAGGCAAAGCTCTTGATTTACCAGTCAATCTACGTCATGAGCTTTGGGTAATGACCAATAGAACATGATCGCAGATATAAGGTTGAAATGAGTTTCCTCCGCAGGGTGGCTGGGCGCTTCCTTAGAGATAGGGTGAGGAGCTCAGTCACGTGGGAGGAGCTCGGAGTAGAGCCGCTGCTTCCCCAGGTTGAGAGGAGCCGGCTGAGGTGGCTCGGGCATCTGTCCCGGATGCCTCCTAGATGCCTCTCTGGGGAGGTGTCCGGGCATGTCCCACTGGAAAGAGGCCCCGGAGAAGACCCAGGACATGCCGGAGGGACTATGTCTCTCGGCTGGCCTGGGAACGCCTGGGAAAAGGTAGAACTATTCATGGCTTTATGCGTCCATTCAGCCTAGGTGACATTTTGAAGACTTTAGACCAGGGGTCTCCAACGTGTAGCTCAGGAGCTAAGAGTAGCTCTCCATCCCTTTCCAAGTAGCTCACCAGGGGTTTTCTGAATTATACGTATTGTGCTCAAATGCAGTTAATGAAATGCCAATTATCACTGTAAATGTATCTTTTTGATGCCAAACTTTGTGCAATAATAAATAGATAATGGTTTGTGTTTATAGACATCTAACTGAACCTCATCTAAGGCTTACTGTGACTCTTATATTTGCTCAATTTCTTGCAAACACTAAAATGAGTAGCTCTCTGGCATATTTGTTTTGTAAAGGTAACTCACTGGAGAAAAAAGGTTGGAGATCCCTGCTTTAGACCATTCATGAAAAAATAACATTGTGTTTTGAACTGTCCATTGCTGTGGCAACAGTGCATGTTTTATTACTCTGAAGCATAGATACAAACAAGATACTACTCGTTTTTGCATATACGTTTCATCCCCTGTCAGGGGCTGTAATGTTATGGCTGATCAGTGTAATATGATTTAGCAGAGACAGTGCAGAGCCTGTGTGCATGTTGCCAGATCCCTATTTACTGGTGGATCAGTCTCAGTCTGCGGCTGAGGTCATAGAGCCTTTTACAGTCTGCTCTGGGCTTACACCAGTCTGCTCCATCTGCTCAAGATTAGCTCCATGTATCCAGCGCCCAACAGAGAGGCAATTAACAGAATTACAGGATCTGTATAGTGCTGAAGCATGTATTTTTGGGATCTAGGAGTTTATATTTTAAGTTGAATGTATGCACTGTATATATTATACCATATGACTCCTCTCCTGGATAACAACAGATGGAAATCAGCTTTTAAGCTGCAGTCTGATAGAAGCACCTCCGCTTTTATTAATTCATGAATTAATTAACCATTGGTTAATATAGTGCCTTTCAAGACACCCAGAGCTCTTTACAATGCATTATTCATTCACTTCACACTCAGTGGTGCTAAGCTACTGCTGTAGCCACAGTTGCCCGGGGGTAGACTGGTGAAAGTGAGGCTGCCAAGCTGCGTCATCGGCCCCTCCAACCACCACCAACCCTCACACACACAAAACATTCATACTAGGTAACATTGGTGAAGTGCCTTGCCTAGGGACACAGCAACAGGTTTTGCCACTGGCGCCACTGTGGCACCTGGTTTTCCCAGCGGTCTCCCATTACAAGCACTAACCAGGCCCGGCCTGATGAGATCGTTCTTTGACAAGCTGGTGTGGCCACCTGCCATCTGCAGTACGACTTCTTCAGGACAGTATCCCAGGTGCGTGGGAGTAAAAAGCCCCCTCGTCTCAGTTTAAAGTCCTGTGGGCATGTTTCCGTATTTCGATTGTCTCCTTAATCCAGTGGTGATGTTTGTTGTCCTCTGTCCCGATGATGTTTGCTCCGTCCCAGTCCATAATGTGGTTCTCTCTTTTGCAGTGGTCAGAAATGGCCGATTTGAGTTGCTCCTGTTCTGCTTTGTGTTTTGTGGGGTGTGCACACCTTCGCCGTTTCCTTCTCACATTCTGTCCTATGTTCCTTAGTGTACTGACAGCCCTCCCTGTTTCCCAGATGTATGTTTTATTGAAAAGACATGCAGGGTTTTTCGTGTATCCTCCTGAGACCCGGCCCATTCATTTGTGTCCTTCATAAAGGACATTGAGTTAACCAGTCTATCTTTTAAGTGTTTTGAGATAGTCTCTTAATTCCTGATGTACTTTGTAGAGCATATCTAGGGCTTTCTGTTGATATATCCTTTGTTTGGCTTTTTGAAACCACCTTTTTTCTTTCAATCCAAAATGGCCGATATTCAAAATGGTACATTTTATGGTACGAGGAAAGGTAAATCAAATATCCTTTATTTATACAATTTTAAACTATATTTTTCATATCTATTTGTATTTCTTAACCCTTTAAGAGTAAATTTAGCAATTAATTCAATAATTTTAATGTTTGTGTCTTAAAATAATAACTCATTTATAAATTTTTATAAATGATAATGATAAATGATTCATTTTTGTATTTATAAATATGAATAATGGACACTGGGACACTTGTGTTGTATTTGATAATCTTTTTGTAGTTGACAGAACTGAAGCAGAAAGAGTTTGCCACTAAATTACTGAATGCTTGATTTGGACTTTTTTGATGATGAGAAAGCTGAGGATGCACATCAGCCTGAAACTGAGAGTTCAGAAAGTTTTGAGAACCCCTCAGTTATTATGATGATGCAGATGCAGAGTAAATCTGATTATCTTCATTTTATTGCTAAAACTCAGCACTGATTAGACTAATTTAGAAAATAAAATATTAAAATAAAATAAATATTTAAATAATCTACAATTTCTTAATTACATAAGAATCTAGTAAAAGGGTTGGTTCTCCAACCAAAATAAGCCATCGCAGAAGAACGGCCTTAGACAGAGAGCAGGAGTCCAGAGGTGACAGTGGCTGAGCTCCTCAGAGCCATGTGCAGATGGTAGACAGCTTTACACTGTTGACTTCACATAACAAAGCTCTAGTTATGCTTTAGCCAAAAGAAAGTGTCTCAGGGCGTCCTAAACTAGTTTGGACATTTAGTTTTGGGTTTCACGTGTCCTGCATTAAAACATGAATCATTCTTTTGAGAAATACCTGAACGGTGTAAAGCTGCACTCATCTTAGTCCTTCTGAAACTGAGGCCATTCTTCTCTGACGGTTCCCTTTGAACCAGATCTAGGTTGGCTCAGGTTTGTTCCAGTGGCTTTTATAGAGAGGCTGTATGTTTCCAAATCAGGACCAATCTGCAGAAGTCACCACAAAGGGACTCTAATGAAGGTGCAGAAGATCACAGCAGTGATTTCGGGTGTTTGTACTGTAGGAACCTTTTGCAGTTCCTTTTTAGTAGCTAACAGTTTCAAATCAAATCAAATCAAGCTTATTTATAAAGCACATTGAAAACAGCCAAATCTTACCAAAGTGCTGAACAACAACAATAATACAGCAGCAGAATAGGCATTAAAAAACGAAATAAAAACACAGTGAAAACACACAGTATAGTATAAAAAGCAAAGGTAACACTGTACATACTTACACAGGGGAGGAACTGTATAGGGACACTGCTTTGGGACATTTTTTCTTTTTTTTGAGATAGTTCCTGGTTTGCTGGTTTGACAGGAAGTACCTGTTTGGTGACATGGCTGCGTAGTGAGAAATGTATGTAACTCAAACATGGCCTTAACATAGTTTGTCATTTTTTAAATATTTGCTTATTTAAAGACTCGTATGTGCATTGGTTTACAGACAAATATCAAAATATAAAGTATTAAGTCACTTTTTCCCTCTACTCCAAACTTAATTAAATATTAAACCAGCAAGGCCGCGTACCCAGTCTCCCATTTTCTATACATGAGGGAAGGTACCGGGGAACATAGGGCCCACCTTTAAGTAATCCAGCTGCTAATTTTAAAGAAGTTCGTTAGCTGGCTCTGTGTGACGAGGTTCCTCTGACTAAATAGGGCTGGGATAAAAAATAAACTCAATAGAAGTTTGTTTATGGCTGCACTATGATAAAAAGTCTGAAAACTTTTTGAGGCAAATGTAGGGGCTTGTCAGAGATGTTGGACATCAAAAAAAGTCATTGTTGTTATGTTGTTAACTTCATATGGAAAGTGTGTCTGCGTAATCCCTCAGTCGTCCTGGTCTGATCCATGGTAAAAGCCAAAGTTAAATCTATCAACTGGACAAAAAGTTGTAGGAGTGAAGACGTTTCGCTCTTACAACTTTTTGCCAGTTGATAGATTTAACTTTGGCTTTTACAGCTTCATATGGATTTAACTCCAAAATGTCCCCGGCGTCCATTACAGAGGACATGTTTTTAAATTATAAATAAAAATAAAATTAACAAAATCTAAATGCTAAGGTGTTTATTTACCCCCAAATAGATAGAAAATCACAATGTACATATATTACGATACACTTTTTTTCTTCGGGTCCCAGGAGGATATGACATTACATTTGTGCTCCAGTTTTAGGCCTATTTTATCTTTTGAGTTTGAGTTTTCTGTAGAGTTTCACTGTGTTTAGATGTGTGTTTATATTGTATTTTCTCATTGCCCTCTGCACCTTCTCTGTTATAACCCCCTTTAAACCTGGACAAGGAGACCTTTTTACTGTCGCGCACCTGGGATACCGCCCTGAAGAAGTCGGACTGCAGATGGCGCTGTCGTCCTGCCTCCACCGGTAGGACGAGCGCCAGTGAGCAGTCGAAACGTGGTCGAAACTGTCAGGTATGAAAACAAATTGAACCTTGGTCCGATTGATATTATAGATCCAAAAAGTACAACATAGGGCAGCTGAAGCACTGGTTTCTTCACTGTCTGGTTTCTTCACTGGAGTTCATGGTTAAATGAAGGCAAAAAGAAAAATATTAAGTGCTAATAGGCCTTTAATTAGATGCTAACTGAAAGTGGTTTTCTGTTTTTGTGGTTTGGTGCAATGTCAGAAAAGATTGTGAGATTAGAAAGAAAGTTGCAGCCAGCAAATGATTAGAAGTTCTCGGAAAATACTTACCACGTACCATGGTACCAAGTTTTTTAATTGCTTACATACTCAAATATGCAAATTTGATGTTGCAGTTCAGTTGGTTCATGCATCATAAATTATCTTTGTCAATTAATGGACCTGTACCTGATTTTTTTCCATGTAGCTGAGCAAAAACTGTCTTGTCCCAGTACAGATATTTTATATAAGCAACTCTTGAGGTCAAAATAACTTCTGTGTTCTGTCTGTATCTAATTACGAAGCGTTTTATTGTCCAATAATCAGGACGTGTGTAGTTAGCATGTTAGCTGGTTTTCGCTTCACTGTCACGGTGAATAGTTGGGATGCTCACAACACATGAGGTAACTGAGGAATGACTTTGGACCACTGCAAACAGTTTAAACCAGTCTTATTCCGTTTTTCCACATTTTTAAGATATCTCTACCATTCTTTTTATGTAATATTCTGATTTCATGGTGGAAAACTAAATCATACGCGTAAAGTTGCTTCCAGATGTCACTAAAGAGCAAGAACCAAGAAAACATCAACAGTCAAGCTAACCAAAATGTCAAGTGGCAAGTAAAAGTTAAAATTTGCCACTTCACTTCCTCTTTTATAACCATAAAGGCCTATAGAAAAAATGCAGTGCGAACGTTTTGTAACAAGATAAGAACAAGCATCACTTCCTTCCTGCTTTATCTGAAGAAGCAGTTGCACGTGTCTTAATTAAACTTGCTAACTACATTCCAGTGACTCATTTGTAAACATCTGATCTCTAAAATGGAAATAAAACTGTGCTCATGTTAATCACAGTTTTATGATAGTCTGGGCAACAACTGATTGAGATACTAATGTAATGTTTTATATTTTAGAGACATATAGCCAAACTTCTACAGTCCCTAAAAAAGGATGTATTTTAAGTATGTATTTTTAGGACCTCCTTTGTAACTAAAACCATGCTTTTAACTAATTATTTTATTAATTAAGTTGCACCATACACTGCTTTTTGAGGAGGATCTGCTAGATGTTACTGCATTGCCCGTAATGTTCCACTTTACAGCTGAACTGAACTTTACGGCTGGACTGAATGAAAGATTGATCAGTTCTTTACCATAATGTGGAACAACCCAAGGCACTGACATCTCCACTGAGACGAGACCAGAAAATTTACATAGCGCAGCTTTAATTTAAACTGTGGCGATGTCCAGAGTTAGAAAGACCAATTAATTATGAGGCAAGACCATTAATTATGAGGCAAGTCAGAGGTGAGCTGGTATTTTTTGGCTTTATTTGACTTTAGAAACGTGATTTAGTCTCAGATCTTTGCTGGATTACTGCTCTTCACTTTCATGAGGGGAGGTCAACTCAAGTGTAATTTAACGGAATAACTTTCACTTCTGTTGCTATAGCTACGTGACAGAAATAGGCCAGAAATCTGTGAACTAATTTAGGCAATTCCCATTTTAGCTACTGTCAGCGGAGGATTTGTTTTTCTTTTTCATGTTATTTCAGGAAGAGAATCTCATGATAAGGATGTTTAAATAATAATTAGTAATGCTGTTTAGGATCTAGAAAAGTCCTATTATTGAAGAAACCTATTTGAACATTCATTAGAACATACTAGAGGTATTTGAACGCACCACTTAACAAGAAGACACAGCTTTGAGATAACTTGTTGAGTTTAAAAGCCCTGTTTATGATTTTAGACCGCATGTTTAAGAGGAAGTAAATCCTTGTGTTGTACCAATACCATGATTCATAGTGTTTTTGTTCCTTCTCATCCAAGCCTCTTCTTCAGTTCTGGTCTGGTGGACACTGCCTTATATCTAATAAGTCAGAGTTTGTGCTGCAGCTGATGGTGTGAATCGAAAAAAGCAGGTATTGGTCAGTGTGTGTGGGCTTCCTGAAGGCTTCTACCTGGAGTCGCTGGTCCTCTCCTATAGTTACTGCACAATCTAAGAAGGCCAGTTTGTTCTCCTTGGCCTCTTCAAAAACTTGATGTTTGGATCCACAGCATTAACATTGCAGTAAAGGGTTCCAGATCTTGAATTGTGATTTTAGCGCAGCTGTCATTCAAGTAGCAATACCAATGCGTGGGTGGAGTGCCTGGAAACAAGATCAATGCCTTCTGTTCAAATTGTTCCATATAGAAGTTAGCAATAATAGATATGAGGCAGTGTCCAACAGCAAACTGGCCACAACTGAAGAAGCGACTCGGACGAGCAGCGAAACGTCTTCACTCAAAAAATTGAATTGAATTGAATTTTTCTTTTACTCCTACAATAGAACTAATATCATCAGTACCACGTTTAGCCTTGAAGTTACAAAACCCATTTTTTAACCATTGAAAAACACCTCAAAATTCGGCTTTAGTGTCCAGTATTTACAGATTGCAGAAAAATCTCCTCTATTACCCCTCTGTCTCTGTCTCCCTTTGAGCAGGTCACCATGTCAACTTACAAAGGACCACGGGGCGCTCTTATTGGCTTTGGAGCGCCGTTTCTATGGCGACAGCGTTACCCAAGATGCCCTGCAGACCGAGAGGACGGTTCACCTCAGCAGTCAGCAGGTGTGAGACCTTTTTGCACTTGGCTTTCAGTTTCATACCTTTGTTTCTCTCCAATAATAGCTACGTCAGTTATGGACACTCACATGACAGAATTCCACATCTAATAGAATGTAGTTAGCGTGTAGCATGTAGCATATAGCCCTCAGCTAATCAATTTCCATGTTTCCATTAAACTCTAGTAATGTGAATTCTTTTGAGTAAATGAAGAGAAATGTAAAGGTCCTATATTACACAAAATTGATTCTTGTGAGCTTTACACCATGTTATAATGTTTTTACCTTCTCAAAAACATACCCAAAGTGCGTTTTGTTTCATTCACACATGTTTGAGTAATCCTGCATTATTAGTCTGCCTATAAAAAGCTCAAAATGCTGTGTTCCACTTTGTGATGTCATGTAGTGGTAGTTTTCAAGTTAACGTCTACTTTTTACCTTTAGTTCAGTAGAAACTGGAAATTCTAGACCTGAAATCATCTAAATGATTCTAGTGAAGGTGTGTGGAGTTTGAAAACACAGTGGAGCACTTCCTGTATTACCACATGACATCACAATTTGGAACAGAGTGTTTTCCGTTTGAGAGAAGAACTCAGCGTAAATATGCAGGGTTTTATGTGTGTTAAACGTGTGAATGAAACAAAACACAACTCCAGGTCTGTTTTTGATGAGGAAGGACAACATTATAACATAGATCAGAAAATTGCGTAATATGGGCCCTTTAACCTGCAAGATGGTTGGATTTAAAGGACCTGTATGTGTGCTGATTTATTCTTAGTTAGGCCTAAGAATTGTTTACGTTGACGTTTTGGTTCTCAAGACGACTATCCAATCAGAAAACAGATTGAGCCTCACGTGAGTCTCTCATTTGGTTTTCCAGTTCCAACCTAAATCCAGTTGGTTTAAACCTAAAATGCCCGTCTCTAATCTGAATCCTCACTACCTAAACCCCAGCACCTGCCGCCAATCATGAATCAGTGCTAGTGCGGCCTCTGCAGCTCAGTGAGTGAATTCTGGAGGTTCTGAGCTTTCACATGAGCCATGGTCTGGTCAAACTGAGAATGGAATGAGTAGAACTTTTACGTATCTTCTATGCAGGTTAAGACACCGGCATCGACAACCCAGGTTCAGTTGTGATTGTTGTACTTTTTAAAGCACAGGCTACATACACACACAAAAAAAGCTTTGATTAGGGCAATCGCTGTGGCATTGTTTCGATAAGATTCTGCAATGTCACAAGATTTATTTCCATCCAGTGTTGCATTCATTTTTCACCAAGATCTTGCATTCTCGATGGGGTTAAGGTCTGGACTCTGTGGTGGCCGATCCATGTGTGAAAATAACGTCTCGTGCTCCTGAACCACTCTTTCACAATTTGAGCCCGATAAATCCTGGCATTGTCATCTTGGAACATGCCCGTGACATCAGGGAAGAACAAATCCATTGATGGAATAACCTGGTCCTTCAGTATATTCAGGTGGTCAGCTGACCTCACTCTTTGAGCACAGACTGTTGCTGAACCTGCAGTAATTATCCAATAGGAGGCTCGGACCTATTTGCTTAGTTAAATCCAGGTGGCGACTTTTCTTTTTTTCTTTTTTTTTTTTTTGGCCAGGCAGTGTATTAGGTACGTTTATCGCTCTCAACTTTGCACTACCTACAGTTTACCACAAGATGTCGCCGTTGCTCTTCACACCGTATGTTCGCCTCGGTCCCTTTGACGTGCGCCGTGTGGACGTCTCCCGCGAGGCTGCAGCGAGAGACCTGATGGGCACGTGGCGTGAGCGCGCGGGCGGCAGAGCAGGGAGGTAAGTTATCTGTCTGCGCACTCACTGGACATAACTCCGCGTGAAAGATTTATGAAGGAGAGACAGTCTATTATGCTGAGACAAGAGAACAACATATGCACCAAGGACAGAAATAGACGGGGTGGAGTGGGCCTGTGATTTTCAGTTGGCAGCGTTGAGCTAATAGGCCTATAGATTCTTTGATAAGGTTTTTTTTCCCCGAGCAGATTAATAAACGCGTGTATCCAGCAAACTCAATGCACATTTCACATATTTTTTCTTCTTTAAGCTCGAAAAGGAGTGGAAAGAAGAAAACTTATCAAATCCCACCCCTGTAACGTTTACTTGAAGCTGTAAATTCCTGATATTATAATTCACAATTTATCAAAAAATAAAAACAAAACTCCAATCATCAAGTAAAGAAGAAAATACTGAAAAGTAAAGTTCTTTCACTATGTAAGTCCGTTTCCGGTTAAGCGTCTTCCGTGTCCTTGTCTCACGGAGATGATGTTGGTTTGCCTGAAATGTCCCAGAGTATGTTCTCTAACTCCATGGAGAAAAGCCTGGATGATACCACCACCGCCAGGTCGCAGGTCAGATCTGTGGAGAGGAAACCCCCGCTTACTGTAAGAAGTCAGGCTTTTTCGAGGTATATTTGAGCAATAAAAAAACGCTTGTGTTGAGCATTTAATCTTAATGTCTTATTGTGGAACATTTCAGGCAAAGCGGTCATCTCCACTGAGACCGGCAGGTTGCAGACCCTCCACCAGAAAAGTTGGATAGCGCGTCTTTACCATTACATCATAGCACTTAGGTCTACCATCCATCTTCTATATAACCCAAGAGAGTAGATTTCTATGGAAAATGGACTCATGATAAGTTTTATTCTCTTTCTATCACCATTTCAGTCGACAATCATTTTTTTAATCTAGCCTATTTTCTTACTTAGGATATTTCCCCGTCCAGACCAAACCTGTGAAGACTGCACTTGTCCGTTTTCAGTGCTGGACTATGACACCAGACGCTTCCCAGAATTCCCTGCTCCATCACGTTCACTAACACACATGGAGCAGACGAATCTCGGAAATCTGTTGCAAGATATGTCAGCGGTTGCTTTCGCTTCTTTCACTTCATCTAACTCTCTCTTCTTTGGCCTTCCTGTGGGCTTCCTGTTTTCTGGCCACTCTAACCTCAGTCGTAATTGTATCGCAATATTTATTTTGTTTATTTAAAGGTGCACTATGTAACTTTTCTGGAGCAGGATGCCTGGAATGTTCCACCGCACGGCATTAAAGGGCCATGTTTTAGAGCACGATTCGTTTTGCCCCTGTACCTGTGGTAGAAGAAGAAGTACTCAATTTTGTTACTTGTAAAGAACAGTAAAAGTAAGTAAAGTAAAAGAAGTAAAAGAACAGATACCGGAGCAAAAAAAAAAAACTCAAGTAAAAGTAAAAGAATCACATGAAAAATATACTTAAGTAAAAGTATTAAAGTACCTGTTCAAGCTTTTAAGAAAGTAAAAAATAGGTACTAAATCTTTAAATGCATCTTGTCTGCTTTTGTTCAATTATTCATGATTTTAATACTCAAAAATCCACTGGTCTAACTTGTCCTTGTGGCGCTACCAGGTTTTCTCCATGGAAATAAACAGAGGTAGAAGAATGAATCAATTACTGAAGTAAAAGTGCAGATACCGGACCAAAGAAATACTCAAGTAAAAGTAAAAGTATCATGTGAAAAAATGTACTTAAGTCAAAGTATTTAAGTACCTGTTTAAAAATGTACTTCAAGAGTAAAAAGTAAAAGTATTTCGCGCAGATTTTGAGGTCTAATAAGGCTTCAAATGTAATGATTTTGATAAAGATTTGTGTTGGATTTTGTTCAACAGAAACAATTAAACCGACCATTTTTCCTGGCTGTTTTTATTTGTATATTTTTGTTTGCTCAAATTACGAACGTGTTAAAAATAAAAACTCTTCAGCAGGTCTCACAAATCATAAAAAATACTTTTACTTTTCAGCCCAGTTCAAATATGTAGCGGAGTAGAAAGTACAGATACCTGCTCTCAAATGCAGTGAAGTAAAAGTAAAAAGTACCCACTTTAAAATCTACTTGAGTAAAGCACAGATACATCAAATTTTTACTTAAGTACAGCACTTAACTCCTTGTACTTCATTACGTTCTAATGAAAACAGATGCACTCAGTTTGTTTGTTTTTTATGATTCCTTCTTTGCCTTATATGTGCCTTATATTTCTCTCCACTCTCCCTGCACTGAGGTATTCCGTCCCTCCATCTGTCAGTAGATGCGCCGCGTGTCCAGCTGGCTCTGAACGGCCTTTTCTCGACCTGATCGTGCAGATAACCTCCTCAGTCCTTATCACAGAGTCCTGCTTTGGAGATTTGAGCCTGATAAAAACCCGGGACACTCACATTGTTGCACAGTGCTGCTTCTCATAATGTTATCTCACCATTCACCCGCGTTTTTAGTAACACAACAAAGTACTATCCAGACTTGTTTAATTTGAATAATTTTAACCCTTTCCCATTTTTACAAGGACAGTTTAAATATGCTGTTTGTCGGCTACTGTCCTGCGCTCATTAGTTTTTATGTGGGCCAATAAACTTTAATGGTTTTGTGGTTTGTTGGTTTTGTTTACAATGTGGTTAATGCCTCGTCCTGCCGCTGGGGGGCGGAACGGTCCCATATCACAGTAGTGGTGGTATAGAGCGCGTTTAAGGCATTCAACACTTATGTGCATTGATAGAGACATACTCTTTATCAGTTTTATTTCCTTCTTTATTAGTAGTAATTTAATAATATGATACTGGCTGTTGGGAACAAGAAAATTGCGTATTTAAGTGCTACACACACACACACACACACACACACACACACATCTAAAAAAAAAAAAAAAAAAAAAATAACTTTCATTTGAATCCAAAACCAACTGGCTCTGTTCCAATGCTTCTCCTTCAGTCTTATATGTTGAAGATGAAGCTAACATTAACTACGAGCTCGTCTTAAGAGATTCAAGTATTTTACAATCTCACGTTAGTTAAGATTTTTACTACCCACTGCTACTAGCAACACATAGGGACATTTTGTGTTTATTTGCTTATTTTTATTTATTTATTTATTTTTATTTATTTATTTATTTTTTAGGGGGAGAGCGGGGGTCACATCAGCAAATTTGTTTTGTTTTTTTTGATGTGCAGTGATTTCCATATTGTTTTAGCGCAGGTTTTGACACCGGATGCCCTCCCCGGCCCAACCCGCACAAAGAGTACAATGACATTTGACCCTTTGAGACTAAGAATTGCATATAACTTGAATTATCTCATACAGTTAATACTTGTGAATATATACAGTGTTTTTCCGCGTACAACTTGCATCACTGGACACTGTATGTAGCTGTATTCATCATGTAACTTATTAGCAGTGCAAAAGGTGA
>KN472573.1:19706-31531 GCA_000787095.1 Periophthalmodon schlosseri
CACACACACACACACACCTGTACACACCTGAACACACACAGAACACACACACCCTACACACCCACACACACCCACACACACCTACACACACCTACACACACCTACACACACACACACACACACCTACGCACGCACGCACACACCGGGAGGGGGGTGTCAGTAATTAGCCTGAACCATAGTAAAGTGCAGTGGATAGGTGGAGAGGGCAACCACATCAATAAGTCCGGCCAGCGCAGTCCTTTGCATTTCTGTGTATCTGCGGCTTTGATGGCTCCTCAAATATTCATGCGAGTGTGATTATTAGTCTCCCCCGTGGGCCTCCGTAGGTGTTTTCTGGGGCTTTTGATGAGCAGCTGGATGTGCAGAGGAAAGTGGCAGCACACACTGCGAGTCTGTGTAAAACATGAGAGCGGACAGAGGTGGAGTCATTACTGTCACTCAGCTTAAAGGGGCTGTTGCATTTCAGTGGGTTTGTGCTATTTTATATTAAAGGCCCTGTATCTGAATTTTTCCTATGTACTTGAGCAAAATGTGTCTTGCCACAGTACAGATATGTTGTGTAAGCAGTTCTTGAGGTCAAAATAAGTCAGCTGTATGCTGTCTGCATCTAATTATAAAGCATTTTATTGTCCAATGATTAGGAAGTGTGCATTAGCATTAGCAACTTACCTTTCAGGCAAAAATCCCCACTGGTCTCTAAAAGTTGTGAAAAGCTCTTATAAACTCATCGCTGTGAATCATTAAGATGTTTAGAATAATTTTGGACAAACTGCAAACTGTTTAAAATGTTCCCGTTTCGCATTTACAGCACCTTTAAATAAGAATTAGCTACAGCAGCTTGTCATTAGAATGTCTTACAGTGGTGGACTGTCATTTTTGAAAGCCACACATGCACAATATGCACGTTGTGGTTGTACTAATTGGTCTAATGAAATTGAATTATGGTCTGTAATCTCACATTCACATATACAATAACCTGTCATTGATTTTTTTTATGGTAATTGTATTGAGTTATTGTACCTTAAATCCAATTAGGATAAAAGGTTACATACTCTAGCTTTAACCATGAACCATCACCTGTCACTTTTGATTTACACACTATCACAACTATAATCTATCTAAGTGTGTGTGTGGCGTGGCGTTTAGGGGACGGGGGATATTACAGAGCAGGCACAAATCGCACTTAAGCTGTAATAAAACGCTAGCTAGCCGGGCGCGTCCATGCCCAAGATTCCCATCCTGCTTTGACATGTCATTTGCTGGCCCATAAATCTGCGCGGCGGGCCCCAGCAGGAAGCACTTTGGTCGGGCTGCTGAATAAATTACTCAAACATGCATGGATGATATACAAAACCACCTCCTTTTGATGGAGGAGCAATGACCTCCCCTCTCCTGCCCCATGACGGAGCCCCACAGCTGCTGCGGGCCAGTCCCATCGCTCACTGTCAGAGCGCGGAACAGTGGAAGAGGGGACTAGGGATCAGAGCCAGAGATACTGTAATGACATGCTAATCAGAGGTGGGGAGAGTAGCCAAGAGTTTTTGAAAATGCTATATTTGCCAAACATATTAACATGTTTTATAAGTTTCAGTTTCGGTTTTGACACTCTGACTCCCCTACCTTTGCTTGCCACGCTAAGTCACTCCCCCTTCAGAGCGCCATCACAACACATCATCAGCATTAATTTTGCTAATGAAACTACTGCACATCACATCAGGTTTGTGAAGTTGTAGTGTATTGTTTGTTTTGTATAATGCTTTTTATGGAAAATTGCCGTGCAGGTGACGTAGGCCTGTGGGCTGAGCATAGGACAGAATCGTACTACCAGCTGTAAGGAGGACTCGAATAGGACCAGGGAGAGATTGCTAAATTACTCAAACATGCATATATGACAAAACTTCTTCAACCATGTTTTGATGAGGGAACAATGTTCTAAGAAAGCGATTTTGGAAAATTCCCCCTCTTTAATGAAAACATTGCTATAAAGTGCATACAAAATAGAAGAACAAAGTACTGATCTAATAAATTATTCAGGAAGCGTAATAATGTAGCATATTTTATCAGTCTCACAATAATGTCATATCTAATAGCAAGCTCCTATGCCTAAGTGCAGCAGCACTCTAAAAATCAGAGAACTACAAGAGAACTTTGCAGATTCAGCACAGAAAATATTGGAAAAAATACTTTTATTTCACAACCCCAATTTAAAGGTGCACTATGTAACTTTTCTACTGTGGGTCTGCCCAAGTGGCTTGTATCCAGGAAGATGCTATTGCTTTCCCTGGACTGTTCCACAGTAGGGCATTAAAGTTATCCATCTCCATGAAGACAAGCAGGTGACGCTATCGGGGCAATTTATGGGTCAGATCTGTGGAGCAACAACCCACTGTAGGAATGTGTTTTTTCAGTGTATTTCCAATTTAATGCCATATTGGAGAATATTCAAGGCAAAGCAAATCATATCCCTGAAATCAAGCAGGTGTGGACACCAGAAAAGTTACATACTGTATTTTAAAAACCTTTTGGAATTTTAACATAATAATATATGCATCAAAATACTGGCAGAGATACATATCTAATAATAATCATTTGTACCATGCGTTGTCACATTTCCATAACTTCCATGCAATATATTTACAAGTTTCTACATGAATTCCCAAAAACATGACATAACTTCTCTCACTTTCACACAGCACTGCATTCACGGTTATCTGGGAGTTTTGCAATCACCCAAGCTGTATTTTGCAAGATCTACCAGAGCTTAACCCGAGGTGACAACCGCTGTACACACGTCCTCCTACACCTGCAGGGGGGACGGGTCGTCACAGTCGGACACTGACGTGCACTCCTCTGTCCCCCTTCTATCTAGGGCCTGTCAGGGCAGCAGGGCAGCCCCTCCACAGCCCCTCTACATGCAGATAAGTCATGCAGATTAGAGGGCAGTAAATGAGTGCTCTTTGGACCGAGATGCCTGTGCTCAACTCCACCTGCAGAGGGAGGGGCAATTAGTAAATGGGAAACTCATTTAACTTACACTTCAAGAACAGGACTTGGACTCCAGACCCATGGGGTAGATGCACTGTACATAAGGGTAAATCTGTGCCAATGGTATCTCTGACTGCCTTCTCTGAGGCCACATTCACACAAGGTACAGAAGTGTCATGCCCAGGGACACTACAACAGTATGCACCAATCAATGGTCATACTGCCAACCTTTACATTATATAGACTGAGCTACTGGCACCATTTCATTTAGTAATGCATAGGTGGAAAATAAACACAGTTTATACAATCAATTATAATTTAAAGACGCACTATGTAACTTGGAGGGGGGTTTCTCACCTTCTTGTCTCCCTGGTTATGTTATGGCTATGCCTGAAATATTCCAGTGTCTCCATTGAGACAAGCATGTGATGCTACCAGGTTCGATCTGTGGAGAGGCAAGCCTTAGTTGGGCCTCTCTTCTTTTTAGCAAAAAAAAAAACACTTACTTGAAGAAATGCTAGATAGATAAGTTTAATGCCATAATGTGGAACATTCTAGGCAAATCAATAACATGTCCATGGAGAAAAGCAAAGGAAAGTGACTTAACACAGAAAACATCACTTTTTTACTTTTAAAAACTTGATCAAATACACCATTCGAGACACTTTTTTCACGTTTTGATAAAGTTGCCTGTACCATTTTGCTCCATTGTAAACCAGTCTTTAGGTGGCCTAATGGCCGCTGTGCATGTGTGTGGCTACAGAGAGTTGAGAGGGCGAGAGGGGCCATGGAGAGCGAATAACCTGCCCCCCTCTTGGCCCCCCTCTTGGCCCCCCTTCCCAGGCCCCAGTTCCATGTGAGATACCTGTTGTTGACACGCCGCGTTGACGGGCTCCTGTGGGACCCTTGAACTTGAGAGGCAGTCCCTGGGAGCTGGACCGCAGGGCTGCAGAGTTCAGTGCAGTTAATGTTCCACTCTTTTGATGTGTGCCGCGAAGTGGCATTCCCAGAATTCCTCACCAGCGCTCGCAGCCGTGCACATGCTCAAAAGCTCTATACACAAGACACTTCTCACTCTCTCCCCGGTCGCATTTTCTGTCTGTGGAAAAAGCACAGACTGGGTACAAAGAAGCATGATTGTGTACTGTCAAGATGATTATGAATGAAATTTGAGTGCTACCTGCTACTTTTTACTATGTTGTTGTCAGTGTTTTCAGTTATAGTAGTTGTAATAACCAAATGACAAGCCTCTTTTGGTTTGTTGTCAACACTTCCCCTGCTCCCCTGACCACAATTTGGTCCTCCCTCACCTCTCCACTGCTATGATCTGATTAGTCAGAGAGCCTCAGGTGTAGATTAAAGAAGCCAATCAGAGAGCAGCTTCAGGCCAGCTGTTTGTCACAAGTATATTGATGTCACTGACTTTCATTAGAGCTGTTCCTGTGACTGGAGAAGTGTCCGGCCAAAGGGCACAACAACAGTTTGCCTTGTGTTCAAGCTTGTGTTGGTGTTCAGGCATTTCCAATCATAATGAAATAATTGTATAGTGCCAAATCAAAAAGACAAAGGAGACATGAGGTTGGCCCTACAGTGACATAAATACGTTCCTGTGTCTGAGTGGAGCCCACCTTTGTCTACTGCTGTATTTGTAGAGAGGGAAACCAGAGTCCTATGAATGATTGAGCCCCATGAGCTCATGTTGTGAGGAGGAGCTGCGCCTGTGCCCGGCCCAGTGTCAGAATGACCGAGCTGTGCACTCACTCTGCTGGGCCATGGGGCCAGTGCCACTATCACCAAAGAGCAAAGCCGTATACAACTATGAGGGAGTATTTAGAACAAGGGATACTTTAGTTCTACACACTAGTTTGTATATACACCTAATACATGCAGTAACATTTGCTGTTTGTTCAAATCCATTGCTGACTGTGATGCATGGGCTGCAGGACACAGAAGAGTATTTTGTTCTGAGGGCTGTTACTCTCCTCAAACTGATGAATTCTCCTGTTAAGCTGCGTTGAGACCATTGACTGAGACACAAAGGTGACTGGGAAGAGCAGTGAAAATGTCCAGACGCTTCCACCTCTGCCAGGAGAACAGTAACACGTACCCATGCATGCCAGCTGAGAGCTTTTTGTAAAGTTACATAAATGTTTACTAAACGTAAGTTTGCCTAATAACATATACAAAAAAACAAGGCACTGGTGTCTTCTCCCACTGGTACAGAACATAACATTTTCACAAAGTTATGAGTCCTGGCAATGTCTTCCTGGTGCTCACTTTGTAACATTATCTTCCATTTTCTTTTCAATAAAGATTGAATGTTGTTAATTTCAAGTCCACATGAATGCAGACTATACACTTTCTTTAGGAACAGAGCCAAGTGAGAAATCAAATGATGATCCAGCCCGCCTTATCCCTGCATATAAAGCACACACATTGGCAGACATTGGAGCAGCATGGCCTTTTAATGACAATAAAGCCATCAGACCGGAGGAGAAAACGTATGTAGCAATTTGCTTAAAACGCCTGCCACGCGGTTGCCAGACAGTGAGATAAAAGTCAGCAGAGAGCCCCTATTTATCAGCTTGTGAATGCAGAGTAGCAGCGTTGTGATCGGGGCGAGTGGGCTGTAAAATGCTGATTGATAGAGAGTGTGCATTGTCCCGCGCGGGGCTTAAAGCTTTAGTCAGGGAGTGATTAACTAATGGACAGAATCGTAATCCAGGTAGTAGCCAGAGCCCACGGCAGCAATGCACAGCGGTAACAGCCAACTCATTTTCTTCATCTTAGAATTACTCTGAACATCCTTAATATTCAATAACTACACTTTAATTAGCCTGAATAAAGCATGACCAGACTCAATTCATAATGAACAGATAGTGTTGTAGAATGATTCAGGCTGAGTAACTGCTTAATTAAGGGGTTAGGGTTAGGAGTTAGTTAGGGTTAGGGTATTAATTAGTTAGGGTGCAATCAAGGGTTGGAGGGGGTCCAACTTGGAGACCAGATGATCTCATCTCTGCTGTTTGCAGATTATGTCCTGACGGCTTCATCAAACCAGGACATGCAACATGCACTGGGATGGTTTGCAGCCAAGTGTAAAGCAGCTGGGATGAGAATCAGCTCCTCCAAATCCAAGGCCATGGTTCTCCACTGGAAAAAGGTGGCTTGCCATCTCCAGTATCCCGGGCTCTTGTTCATGAGTGAGGTGACGGTGCAGCATCTGCAGTGATGCAGTGTCTGTATCGGATTGTTGATGTGAAGAAGGAGATGAGTCAAAAGACAAAGCTCTTGATTTACCAGTCAATCTACCTTCTCTTACCTGTGGTCATGAGCTTTGGGTAATGACCAAAAGGACATGATTGCGGATACAAGCGGTCAAAATGTGTTTCTTTAGCAGGGTGGCTGGGCACCCCCTAAGAGATAGGGTGAGGAGCTCAGTCACACAGGAAGAGCTCAGAGTAGAGCCGCTGTTCCTTCACATAAAGAGAAGCCAGCAGAGTTGGCTCAGGCATCAAAAATGGAAGAAAAAATTAAGTTGCTTTAAGCTATTTACCTTATCTTCACCAGATATTTTTGATAATCAAATTTCTATTGTCTATGTAAACACATGCTAAAAAATCATATATAATTTTTGGGTTATCTGATTATGCTCAATATCTTATTTTGACCCATGTAAACGTACCCAGTGGTGTGGCATGTTCAAGAACTAACTTAGAAAATGAGTGCTTGTGTCCATTATGAGAATATGTGGAGGAATATGGCTAATATACGCCCGAAGAGCATCAACCTTTGAATTAAATCTTGCTTACATGGATGCCACCATTTATGATAATGAGACTGAATATTTAATAGCAGCTCTGCCAATTAATTTAAAGCAACAAAACGTTATTCTTGCAAAAATAAACCTCTACATCAGCATTTCTTTAATGAAGGTTTTAGCAGATTGGCGGCTCATTCACTAAACAGGGTTTCCAGGTCTTACCCTTCAAACCAAATGGCTCTAATGGTTTAATATGACACTTTTACTTACACCATATGGCCCTTTGTTTCCTCTCCGCCAATTGGTCAGTTGTTGCCAGTCAATCAGTTGCTGAGTGAAGGCACCTACTGGGCACGTTTAGAAAGAAACTTGTACACTGCAAAAATGTAATAGATTAGTTACATACGTACATCTTATTATACAGTACAATATACTTATATTGTCCCCTTGGGGAAATTTGTCTTGGACTTGTGCTGTACTGCCTAAAGATATATATATCTATCCTCAGCACCTTTCTCAAATATTCACCTCGTTCCACCCCACCCACTTTTTTTAACTGAAAATTAATATTCACATTTGTGATAATAAGCCAAATATTTCAACAACCAAAAATCTTTGATGTTGCTACAATATTACTAAATAAATAAATAAAAGGATATATTGGAATATCAACATTTTCTTACACTCCTAAGTCATAAATAGTTAAGTCAATTTTACCCATGTTTGATTATATATTTCTGCAGTGTATAGGCCCTGTGCTGACATCACCCTAGTGCACACATAGGGGCTTCACCAGGAGCTAAGACGTGGGGATTCTCATCTAATCCTCTTATGGGACAGGAGCTGAAGAGGACAGACAGAAGTTTGGAAGAGCCCCGGTGCATGCTGGGAGTTCACATGTGTTCAAAAGTCCGATGAAACGGTCTGCCCCCCCGGCTTGTGTCACAGAGTAGAGGAGCAGGTGGAGAGGTGACGGTCCTTCCCACATGTGCCGCGGTCGAGGACATGCTGGAGATAAGGAGACCACTGATACTCACCACTTCTGAGCAAGTTTACAGAGCTGTAATGGAAAGACGCATGAGCTGGGAGATATTTAAAAATGTATATAGCATTTGTATTTGCATATCAGGTATATCGTCCATAATTTAAAATAATAAAATAAAAAAGCTGATTAAAAATAATAAAGTGATGACCCTAATTTTATGGTGCATTCACAAGTGACGCTTTAAGATATTTACAGGCACATATTAGCACATTACAGATACACTGTTAAAATCTAAATATAGGTATAAAGATATTTATTTTTGTCAGTAACGCCAACCCCTAGATACATATGGGTTTTACCAATAAAAAAACAAAACAAAAACTATACACTACTACACATTTGGAAACACAGTGGCGGACTGGTTGGCAAGTTTGCATGTCACCCTGGTGTCGGGATGAGTTTCCACCATCAACTTAAACATTCACAATTGGCAAAATCCTCTGACTAGGTACTCCTGGCCAAGTATATGATAGGTCCCCGTGCAGGCAGGCTCTGTACCCCAGCTGCCCACTGCATTGGCATTGAAGGATGGGTTAGTTGCAGAGTAGTAATTCCCTAACTTACTAGTGATGTGATGTTCGTGAACGAGCCGGCTCTTTTGAACAGTTCCTTAGCGTGAATAGTTGGAGCCAGATCTCATTTTTGAAAAGAACTGAATCTTTTTCTTTCTAATTTTTATGCATTTTTATACTGATTAATGCTGAACCAACACAAGGATCAGCACTGAGGCAAAGCAAGCGACACAAGTGAGAGCTTTGTGCACAAAAAACACATGTGGGATCTTAATAACAGTTAGTTTTTAAATTAATATTGTAGTGCAACGTTTTGTTTAGATTCTGCATAATTTCAAAGGGTAAACACACTCCCACTCTCAGTTTGAAATATTTTAAACACATCTGAGCCTTGGTCATTTCTCCACTCTCAGTTGAAATATTTTAAACACATCTGAGCCTTGGTCATTTCTCTCTGTGATTAGTTTGTTGTTAAAATGAGTTTGCACATTGGCTTCTGTCATATAAATAAACAGTAAAAGAGCCAGTCTTTTGAATGGCTCTTTGAAAGAAATAGATCCAAAAAATTCAGATCCCATAATGGAGCCGAAAGTCCCATCACTGCAACTTACTATACTCTTACTTTCACTCCTTTAATCCAAGCATTATTTGTTACAGTTTTTGTCCTTTAATTTAGTCTCAATATTGATGTTTTCCATGCAGTAGACCTAATGTTATTGTTATTTAGGGCATGTGAGGCTATCCCAGGCCATAATCAAATCTATGCTGTAGTCCTTTGATTGAACTTTTGAAGCAGATTTCAGAACTCCCCACAGCCTAAGTCTGTTTGGTAATGCTTATATAATTCATGCACTGTTTGTTACTCTATATTACACTCTCCACTCTCCAGACTGAGGGTGCACAGCAGGGGGCAGGTGCAGCCTTTTAAAGTGGGCAAGTGGGCCACTCCTCCACTTAAGGGCTAGTGTAGTAGTGGTTAGGGTTACAGCTGGGTTACTTTACAAATAGTGGTTGTACACAGTAGTGTCAGACTCACTTACTCACAATTTTTTATGTTTCAGCCTTAAAAAGTAGCCCTCAGCAGATGCTCTGACATTCAAGGGCAGAAAAATATATGGAAATTCAAAAACAGTAAACTAAGTATTTCTTTCAATAAATATCACGTGCTTTTTAATCAACTGATGGCTCAAACTAGGAAAGATGCCAAAACACTTCCAAGCTCTTACTTACAGGTCAAAGGCATAAGACTGTTCCTTTCAGCTGATCTGTTCCCATGGGGATGTCTAACAAATCAACCGCTTCATTTTCCATTTATCCAGTATTGTAAACTAGAATTGGCTGGATTCTGCAGTATATTCCCAAATGGACATTCCTGATTTTTTCCTGCTTTCTCTTGAATGTTGGTGTGCATTGCAGTGTGCATTGCCCCAGGTTTAGATGTTCAATTATAGTGGGTGATTTTAATACAACAGTATTGTAAGGCTTTAATACTACTTTAGTGGTCGACAAGTTAGCAATTCTTTTTTTGGATTGGTTGATTGGACAAACCGTTATTTCAGGTTTAAAATATGTATGCTGTCTTCTGGTCTATTCATGTATCTCATGTATGTATGTAGTGAGTCTGTAGTCCCGATAACGGTTATAAGCCGATGTTTTTTCCTATTAATTGGGGCAGCCCTATTAGGTTACTATTATTCTTATATATACATTTTTGTACTTTTGAAGGGAAAAAAGTAAATTTAATTTATGAACAACTATACACTGAGAGTGTGTTCACACTTGTACACACCATTGAGACTAAACCTTTTTTTTTTTTTTTTTGCTGCTGACAGTTTATTTTTCTTATAGTTTTGATGGAAAAAAAAAAAAAATAATTGTGCTGTTGGTGCAGAAAAAAATACAAATAAATAAATAAATAAAATAATACAAAATAAAAATAAATAAATAAATGAATTTTAAAAATTGCAGGTAAAAAAAAAAATAATAAAAAATGTTTTTTGTGTCAAACCAGAGGGAAAAAAAAAACGTAGAAATTGAAGCCCGAAAGATGCGCCTTTTTTTTTTTTTTTTTTTTTTTTTTTTCTTCCCCCCAAAACGTAGAAATTGAAGCCCGAAAGATGCGCCTTTTTTTTTTTTTTTTTTTTTTTTGCTTGCCACTCAGGGCTTCTGTAATTTGTTGTACACTACAGTGGCTTTATAAACATTTACTTCAGAATATATTTTTCATTTCCAGGATATCTATTTTAACACACAACAGAAAGAATCCTTTATCTTACTGGTTTGGAGCATCCCACTCAACTGTTTAACACATTTCTTACCAAAAGGAGAGTATTTTTAACCATATCAGATTTTACCAACCACAGCCAAAGCACCAGCTTCTCTCTCTCTCTCTTATTGGCTGAAGGGGCGTCCTGCCTTGAGCACCCGGGGAGCGTGGGTGGAAGTGTGGGTGTTGTGGGCTAGCGTACGGGCCTGGATCACTCGTCTTTCTGGGAGGATTGCTGCAGCTGCTAAATTTCACAGTAGCAATTTCAAGGACACCAAAATGCATTCCACAACTTTGGTCAAAAAAAAAAAAAATCTCTCCTTCTAATCCCGTCTTCCTAAGCTAATTCCATATCAATTCAAAGAGTGCAGCATTAGCTTATCCAGCGCTAGCACACCCACAGCTTCTTTCACAAAATATTTGGTGCGCCCCTGATCTGTGATTTGCATGTGCAGTAATTAGGATCCGTGGGGATTAAGGGAGTACAGTGGAGCGGGGAGAGAGGAGAGGAGCAAGATGGGAGGTGCTGTTCACATTATACAGCCAGGAACAAGTGCTCCCATGGTGACACTGGAGTGGTCCAAGTGTTAGACCCTTGTGAATAATGCTAAGAAAGAATGGCTACTCCAATTTTCTTCAGCGCCAAAGGTAAATGATGTTAAAGGGCTTTTAGGGTTTTTATATGAAAAAAAAACAGTTGAATCCTGATTTTAGGGCATGCAAAACATGACGTGGTGGATATTGGTAAAAATAGTATCTGCAAGGTTCAACATTGGATAACAGCTGAATCTGATCAAAAAGAGTCCTGTGAACAGTTATGATCTTTAAACACACAGAGAAGAACTCGTTGCATATTGACACATTGGTGCACAAATGTTTACAACAGAGTGGAACCAGATGCAGCTCTGCAATGCTGCAACTTTTACATATTCATAAAGAGAGGATTGCCCTTGAAAAAAGTAAAATAACTAAAGATATGATGATGATGATGCTATAAGGAGAACTGTCAGAGATGACCTTGTGTTCATGACCTGTCCACCACAGGTCCCCAGGTGTCCCAGTCCCAGACCCTCAGTTAGGCCGAGCCCTCCTGTCTCCATTACCGTGTCTGTCTCTGTCGACCCCTGTATCCCTGTCCGCACCTATCTGTTCCTCTCCTTGTCTGTCCCTGTCTGCGCCTGTTTGTTCCTCTCCCTGTCTGTCCCTGTCTGCGCCTGTTTGTTCCTCTCCCAGTCTGCGCCTGTCTGCGCCTGT
>KN472574.1:0-32155 GCA_000787095.1 Periophthalmodon schlosseri
ATTATTATTATTTCCATATTTATTTATTTTCAAAAGCATCATTAGTTTGACCTGACATGGCTGACAAATGGGTTTTCTCATATACGTAGTTGTCTGGGGGTTATTTGGCTTTAAAAAAAAGAGTAGCTTTGATCTAGATACAACGTTAAAAAGCTCATAGCGGTCTACTGCCGAGATTTTCAACATCAAGAAGACTCATTTGTCTAAAAGCAAAAGAATAAACAATCCAATTATAAAATGAGTACACGTGTGCACTGCCCAACCCCGTAAAACACATCTTGACCTGAGATTCTTGGGTCAAGTCAATATTTCATGTCCAAACTCCTCATACAGAGAGCACTACGGCTCGTCTATAAACAGCAATAAAAACAATACAAAGAAAACAGTCTGGAGATGTTCTGTCAGAGCAAGAAATCATGAACCAATCAATGTGACACATCGCACACTGGCCCACACAAACTCACTCAAACAACCGAATACTGCAGACATTACCTGACGCAATGGAGGCTTTTCTACTGCAATATAAAGAGACAAGGAGGGAATCTTTCCACTTCTACACGATCTTTATCTTAACCATAGACTGTATGTATAAACATTGCGAACCCACTAGCCAAAGTGTTCCAAACAGGAAGTGAGCATGGGCGCGCTTCCAGTTCCATCGACTCCACTTTCTATTGAAAAACTGTGGCCCCTCTCTCTGTAACTGCTGCTGTCAGACTCGTCATTTTGGTCTTAAAATGTTCGTATTAACCCTCTCTACACGATCCTCATGTTTTTATTTCGCTATTGTGTCTGTAAATCAAGATATGAATATTAATAACAAACAAATCAGGCGCATTTTTCCCCTGAGGTCGCTCCCGCTAACATTAGCAACAGGTTTGATTGACAGGGTTGCTAAGCGCCCGCCCCCTGCTAAACCAGCGGTGTGGACGGGAAGAGGCGTTACCTTCAACAGTCTCGCTCCTGATTGGCTCTCTGGTTGCTATGATATTTGCTACTTACAAGACAGAGACTCAGAGCGCTTTTAAACTTGTGCAATCAAAACTGGAACTAAACCCAGGACTAAAACTGGACCTGACAGGACTAAACCAGTACTAAAACAGGACCTAACCAAATCTACTTCTGGACTAAACTGGGCTCAAGCAAGGACCGAAAAGGACAGGTGTTTTTTTTTAGACCAAGTGAAAACATGAACACATCAAGCACAGCCAATCAGAGTGATGGTTTCAGCTCTTACTTCCGGGTTGACGAGAAATAAAAATACTTCTTTATAGCTGCAGATAGAGGGCAGCGGTCTGATTTTGTTTTCTCATTTATGAAAAAAAAAGAAGAAAAGTTGGGTACCCCGCCTTTAATACAACTGTTTTCTGAGTTTGAACAGATACAAACTCACTGTTCCCCTAGTGACACCTACACCACAGATTGAGAACCTCTGATCTATGACCCCAAATATAAAGACTAGGGGTGCACCAATCCAGCTCTTTCAGCTCTGATACCGATACTTAAGCTTTGAGAATCTGCCAATTCCCGATATGAACCGACACCACTGTAGGGATTGAGAATAGCACCCCCCACCTCAAAAAAAAAAAAAAAAGCAGTTAATTTATTACAAAATGGATCCAATTGTGTTATTCTTCCTGAAGTAACTACTGAACAGCTTTGTATGAATAAAATATCAAACATTATGAGACGTCCTAGGCCTACATCAGCCTGTAAAAGTCTTATTAAATCAAGTTAAAGGTCCAACCAGGATATCGACTCAACCGATACCATGGAACACACATCCAATCCTTCAAAATTTCCTGGATCCCTAATAGAGACTAAGAGCCGTTGGCTGAATCGTCGGGGGTGTTGAGGACTCTAAGTTATTGGTGTGTTGCGTTTCGGACACACTCCAGTGCCGCTCCACGCTGACCTCACACTGGGCGAGAGCTGATCGATAGCACAGAGCTCTCAGCCTATCAGCTCCTCGGAAAGCCCAGAGACACAGATGCATCGTGGGAAGTGTGGCCACGGGAGACCAACAGTGTTGCAGCACCATATGGACTGTGACACCACGAGAGAGGAGGAGGAGGATTACTGGAAGGAGGAAGACTTGGAGTGAAAAAGATCTGACAAATAGATGTGTTTAGTTAGTTTTCATAATTTGACTTTTTTAGGTGTAAAGTAAAGTAAAAACACAATGGTTTCAAAACTATAAGCTCCCGTTTATACAAAGCAAGAATGTACAGCCTTATGTAACGCTTTATGTTTTGGCTGTCATGCTGTCAGGCTCATATATATCCATGCATCACTACACCAACGCACATTTAAAATAAGGCTTTGCTCTTCACCTCAGCTCCAGAGGTTATGGCATTTTGAATTTGTTTTACTTATTTAATCTTTCTCAGACTGCTTTAGTCTATTTTTAAATTGCAAACTTGATAAAAAAAGTTTGCAAAAAACTAAAAAAATACAGGTTCTTACTATTGCGAGACAGAGTCAAAACCAGTTTAGCAGATACTGGGTTTGTAAATTATTTGTAGCCTTGTGCCATGTTGGTGATTGAATATGATTTTTGGGGGTCAGTGGGAATAGCATTAACTCCTCACCTACCTCAAGTACATCTGGGCCTTACCTTCACCCTCGCAGAATTCAGTTTGAGGTTTTCTCTACAACAATAATTCATAGACGTTTCGACTCTTGAGTGAGAAAAGCCTTGGGTTTCTGTTTTCTCTGGTTTCTGTTGCTTGTGTTTAGTCTGCAGCATTTCTATAGAAACAATGGACATATTAAAATGTTTGATGCGTTGTTTTAGAAAGTAGCTTCATGCTAAAAACATTCCTGGTATTTTTATTTTGCTATTGTCTCCGTAAATCAAGATATGAACATTAGTAACAGACAAATCAGGCGCCTTCTTTCTCGCTAGCGTTAGCAACAGGTTTGATTGACAGCGTTGCTAAGCGCCCACTCCCTGCTAAACCAGCGGTGCGGGCGGAAAGGGGCGTTACCTCCCACAGCCTCGGATTGGCTCATTGATAGCTATGATATTCGAGCTCAGAATTCCAAATATGGAACTGTGCTCCAAATAACTGCTAGTCTCGGTGAGCTTCATTTGACTGGAGCCAATTCATAGATGATTTCGACTCTTGAGTAACAAAAGCCTTGGGTTTCTGCTTCCTCTGGTTTCCGTTTTCCGCTTGTGTTTATTCTACAGTATTTCTATAGAATCAATGAACATATAAAAAACGTCTCATGCGTTGCTTTAAAAACAGATTCATGCTAAAAACATTCAGAGAATGAAATGATGCTTCGTTTCATGACCTGCACTTGACCTTGTTCATAATTTAAGATTGCGTTCATCAGATATTTTACTAATTCATGTTCTCATAGACAGGACGATGTGGTGTGATTAAATTATAATGCTGTTTGTTTGGCCGGGATTTCTTTCTCCGGATGAGAAGTTTTGAGGTCATCCTTTGCTATTCTCACATTGATTTAAGGGTTATTTGCAGCAGAGCCAATTTACAGCTGTGTCTCGTGTTAATGCAGACTGACCTGCCTTCAGTGTGTCATTAGATTTATGTGCCAGACTCAAAGGTGTGATTCATCCGAGTGGGACCCGCTGACCACACGCTGACCAACCGCTGACCACGGCTGCAGGTGCTAAGTTGTCAAGTGTTGTGTAACCTGTTGTCAGGGGTGGGTGATAATAATGGGTTTACTGGAGCTGTGCTGCTAGCAGTTTCATCACGACATTTACAGTTTTTAGTTCAAACTGGTTTAACATTTTCAACATTAAAATGCCAAATGGAAAAGGGACGTTACCTTCAACAGCTTTGCTCCGGATTGGCTCTTTGGTTGCTATGATATTCGTGGTCGGAATTCCAAATATGGAACTCGGCTAAACGCTATGGGCGACATCACTCTCACTTAGTCCACTTCTTTATACTGTCTATGGCGTGGACCCATCTCCAGATCTTGAGCTGGAATTGGTCAGGACTATCTTAACTGGACTTTGTCTCGCATGTGAAATGTTGATGTGAGCGCCCGGAGGAAAGTTTTTTTTTTTTTTACATTTTTGTAGTAGAACTGAGTGAGAATGAAAT
Source organism: Periophthalmodon schlosseri (assembly GCA_000787095.1). Taxonomy (NCBI): domain Eukaryota; kingdom Metazoa; phylum Chordata; class Actinopteri; order Gobiiformes; family Gobiidae; genus Periophthalmodon; species Periophthalmodon schlosseri. The sequence continues at coordinate 4,089 of KN472574.1, forward strand.
AAGAAGGTTTGATTCAAAACGTCTTGAAGCGATTTTAAGTCTTTTGCAAAAGAGGTGCAACACAGAAGGTGGCATGTTTGTCCAGTGAAGCCCATGTGGGAAGCTCCCAAACTGTAGATCAAATCACAAAAATACAAGGTAAAAAACAAAAGAAGATGCGGAGGACACGGGAGGACACGGGAGGACACGGGACAAACAATCAGTGAATGGGTCCAGGTGGCTCAGGCCTCACAGGCCAGTCTGAAGAGGTGGGATTTTAAATGAGTTTTGAAAGAAGAGAGAGAGTCTATGTCACGGACGGATGATGGGAGGGAGTTCCAGAGTTGGTGGGGGCACAGCGACTGAAGGCTCTGGCCCCCATAGATGACAGGCGGTGAGGAGGAGCAGACAAGAGACTGGCAGAAGATGAGCGTGAGGGAGAGCGAGGGAGGGTGAGGGAGAGTGAGGGAGAGTGAGGGAGAGCGAGGGAGAGCGAGGGAGAGTGAGGGAAAGCGAGGGGGAGCGAGGGGGAGTGTCGGGGAGCGTGAGGGAGCACAAGGGAGCGCAAAGGAGAGCGAGGGAGCATCGGGGAGCGTTGGGGAGCTTGAGGGAGCGTGAAGGAGCGCTAGGGAGAGCGAGGGGGATCTTGAGGGAGCATGAGGGAGCGCGAGGGAGCGTCGGGGAGCTTGAGGTAGCATGAGGGAGAGCGAGGGAGGGTGCTGGAGCGTGAGGGGAGGCCTGTCACGATAACAAATTTTGAAGTACAATATATTGCGGTTTGACATAAACATCATGGCTTGAGTGGTCAGATCCACTGACCCGCAGGTTGGCGGTGCAATTCCAGCTCCCAGAGATGAACACTGTCCCAAAATATCTTCTTATATTGTTATATTAATGTGTATGTTATATTAGAATATTGAATGATAAGTTAATATTGTAATTATCGTGACAGGCCTATCCCCAGTGTCTGTGTGTGTGTGTGTGTGTGTGTGTGTGTCTGTGTCTGTGTGTGTCTGTGTGTGTCTGTGTGAATGTGTGTGTGAATGGGTGAGTGGTTCCTTGATGTAAAGCACTTTGAGCCTTGAATGTGGAAAAGCGCTTTATAAAACTATATCATTACTTTTCTATACATTTACCCTGTATGTAACTACCAATAATGTAGTTTCTAGTTCCTGATTACTTCCACGAATGCGTTTCCTCTTTCTAAATAACTCCGTCTATTTCTTCTGTAATGATATTTGGTTCAGCACAGAGTTACATTTTTATTTCCCCTTCTATTTTCTTGTCTCCTCACTAATAGGCGCAGTGGGAAAATCGTCGGCACAATACACGTTTCACAAGTACATTTCTTCGTGTTTTTGTCCCATTTCAAAACTATCCATTTGCATGAGTTATGCAGTGCAAATTATTAGGAGTACAGCAGATGTCCTGAGGATATGTTCACAGCCAAATCCAGGATCTGGGGGATGTAATTCTTCAAGCAAAAACTCCAAACACAAACATTTCACTATTTAACTAGATCTTACTCTATGGCAACGCTGTAAACATTAGAGTGTATTGATTTGCGCACTGCGTTTGTATAGTATACACTGTGAAGCTAGTTATAATATTGACAACTGAACCGAGAGTCAAAATGTACAGGCTCGTGTCAATCAGATGTTATTATTAATTCTATAGAAAACATAATGTGCGTCGCTTATACGGTATTTCTGTTTTAGATTTTTACTTAAGGCTCGATTCATATGTCAGACTTTAATTAGTTTGTCAGCGATTATAGACAATAGCAGCTAATCGCACATGGGCCAATCAAAACAAACGTATAAAAATGTATTCATATATTCAGAACTGATGGAGAACTTGGTAATTTGAAAACTTCCACACGTTCAGCTCTAAATGCATGTAGCAAAGATGATTGAAGTTATTCAGAGTACGGTAAAAGTGCTCTTTGGAACTACCATTGAGTCTACCACTTTCTTCTGAAGATATATAGATGTACGGAATTATGTGGCAATGAAAAAAGTCTAACAACTCTACTGAATGTTTTTTAATATTTTTATTCAAATCCTCTTTGCTTTGTCGAAAAATATTTAGTGGAGTTATTTCACTTTTTTTCTTTACAACATAATTCCATCTTACTTCATATATCTGATGTCTTTTGTGTGTATATAAAATGTAGAAAGTAGTAAAAATATATATAAAAAAACATGAATAAGAGGTTGTGTCCAAACTTTTGACTGGTCGTGTAAGTATTGTGCATTCCGTATTTATTCAGTTACTGGTGTTTTTTTATTGCAGAAAAAAATCTTGAATAACTGTAAGCCGGGCGCTTTGGATCATTTCAGCCCTGGAATTGCCAATCTCTACTGAACTAAACGTAAACGGAGCTGTTAACTTGAAAACTACCGCTTCATGACATCACAAAGTGCAACAGAGCGTTTTGAGCTTTGGAGATGTCGACAGACTAATAATAAAGTGTTACTCAAACATGTGTGAATGAAACAAAACGCAACTCCAGGTATGTTTTTGAGGAGGTAACAGCGTTAGAACGTGACTTAAAGCTACAAGAGTCAGTTTTGTGTAATATTGGACCTTTAAACTAAGACCAGTTGCACTGAATAATTGCGGAGTTTGTGAATCTGCCGTAACATGTTTTGACCATTTTTGTTTTGTCTGCCGTTTGCCCCATTACATCACTCCTTTACCCCATTACATCACTCCTTTACCCCATTACATCGCTCTGTCCTCACTCCCGGACTCCAGAACCCGGCCTCAGCCCGTCTGCATGTATGTAATGCTGACACAGATATAGGCAGTCAATCCTTACACTACTAGTACTACATAATGTTCCTCACAACCCCCATTAGGAAAACTGTGTCACAAAAAACCTGCAACTCCACTTCTATTTTCTGGCATATTCTCCCATGGTGCACTATTTTACCTGGAGCTTACTTCATCAAAAATACTTGCGATACTATTTTGTACCAGGACACTCCACTAATGCAAAAGGTGGCCAATTATAGTGGACAGGAAAATGCCACTGTCCACAAAATGCTGGGCAGCCAAAATGGTGCCTCAAATTTATGTTGATAAAGCTCAGAGTGCAGGAGTCCCACTAATAAAACAGCACTTATATAGATAGAGGAGTTTATGAATCCCACGGGCAAATAAAAGTGTAACTAAGCCCACTTTTCATAAATCAAAATATATAAACAATCAAGGGGCTGTATGAATGAAATCCAATGAAACTTCCTGGAGACAGATTTGGCACAGGTACCTGAGCAATTAGTTTATCAGCTCGCAAATGACTGTCACATAAGATCAATGTAAATTCATGGTCTTGGCAGAGGAATGTAATGTAATAGACCCAAGTGTTGCATGTGGAGAAAAATGGTTCTCATAATATTTTTTTCTGTTTTGCCTCAGGGCTAGTTGTAAATGTTCTAAAACAGGTTTGGTTTTGTGAACGACCCCTGCTGTTTTCAGAGCTGATCATTGTCTAATTAACATTTCCCTGAAGTTATTTAAGAATCCAAAAGAACTTCTTAAAAATAAAAGCGCGCCCCCAACCCTGGAAGAAGTCAGAAAACGGTTAATCTTAAAATGTCATCAAAATGACCAACGCACTTTGAACACAGCTCCCTGAAGGAAACCTATTTCAGTAAGCAGTCATCATGTTTATAACATCTACATGAATGCTGTTCTTATTCTGTTTTGTCTTTCTAAAGTCAGCCATTTTGTCTATTACTTGAACTCAATATACTGACCTTTGCCCTATAACCTTAAATCAGACCTATTCTGCAAAATCGACTTTTCAGACCTTTAAACCAGGTTATAGTTGTTTCTTCTTATTGACCCTCGAAGTTGTTTTTGGAGAGATTCTTCAAATGAAAAAAAATGGGCTGCTCGCTAGTGTGATGTGCAGCTATCCATAGGGGGCACCGACAGCACGTGGCGCTTTGTTGTGATGGCGCTTGTTGTGATGACGTTTATTGCGACGTCAGCTCCCATTGGGCACCGCAGTTTTCTAACGCAGAAATTGTTTTAGATGAATATTGTGATTTAAAATGTGCAAATTATAACAAAATGATCCCCGGGTGTCATAGATTATAACTGTAGAGACACAAGCACAATAGGGCTGATTTAAAGGTGCATTGTGTAACTTTTCTTTGTCTCCATGACAATGTTATTGCTTTGCCTTGAATGTCCCGGAGTGCAAACAGACCTTTGGAAAACGCACATTCTAACATATAACACGTATTACCCTGGTGGCGTCACCTGCTTGTTTCCATGGCAGTGGTTACGTTTAAACCATACTGGAACAAAAACCAAAGTGTTAACATCTCCATGGAGACAATACATTTTCCATATTGCACGTTTGATTGGCCTGTAATATTAACCTAGTACTGAACGAACTGTTGCACATAAAACTACAAACCAAACCATGAAAAATCTCTGACTTCTGATGAAAACAGTGCTGGATCCATGCACTCCTCTTGTTTCCCATTTATTTCTCCTTGGCCTTGCTCCTTAATGTCCTCCTTCCAGTCCATCTGTGGCACCACTTCCTTGTTCATTCCCCAGGTGTGGCACATCCTCCCCCCCTCGGCCTGCCCCCTGCCTCCCCCCCGTCCAACAGCGGGCATTATCAGGAGCGCGGCGGTCTCTGGAAGCTTTGGCCTTTCCTCCACGGACCCTTTTGAATGAGCACCTCTCTATTCTGCACCACTGCTGCTTTTGTCCCTCCGGGTAGCAGCGCTCACGAGGGGGACCAAACGACCAACCGCCAACCAACCAACCAACCCACCTCCCAGCACCTGCTTTCCCCTGACTGCCCAGACAACATTCACCATCACACACGCCTCTCATTTGGGCCCTGTGTAAAGCCCTCTCCAAAGGCTTTTTCCTCTTTTCATTTGCGGCTTCTTTGATGGCGTCTTCTGCTCCTCCGTCACACGCTTTCACCTCCTCGATCTGGGAGCCTGCTTTTGTCCCGGCTCTTGCTGTTCCTTTATTGCTGCTTTAGTGGTCGTATCACACATGTATTATGTGGAGAGCCTCATGTTCCTTTGTGCTACATTTCACACTGGTTGGTCCGGCTCTATAGGCTTGAACTCTCGCCATTACGTGGAAATAGAACTGTACTAATATCACTATTGGAATGAGTGACAAAAGAGCAGGGCCTATACATTTATATGTTTCAATCATGGTCTTTTGTGGGGACTGAGCAAATGGCCGTAGCTTCAGGGAGAACATTCACTTTCTTTGTCCACTGCAGAAAAAAACCCACTCTGCTCTGCCTACTTATTATCTTATTACTTATTATGTTACTCATCGTTATTTTTACCAATGCAACGTTTGCCATACCACGTTAAGAATGACAGACCTCGTCACATCTAGGAAGCTTGGCAGTGTTGGGCCTGGTTAGTTCTTGGATGGGAGACCATTGGGAGTACCAGGTGGCGCTGTGGAGCGGCAGTAGCATAGAGTTCTTTCTTTGGTAAAGCTTCATAACGTCCTCAGGTTTAAACTTAGAATTAGCGATTATTTTTGTTTACCTGTTTTACATATTTCACTTCCTGTAGTCTTCCTCACAAGTGTCACGTGATGGTGTAGTGATGGCGTAGTGACGTGTCTTGTAGGCTGCTTTACTTGGTAGGGGAATCTTACGCCCCCTACTGTCTGATGCCTGAAACGTCTGAAAGCAACAAATACCAGCGCTGGATCAGAGAGTCCATCGATAAACCGAGACGACGGGGCGTACACCTTATCACACACACGGGATACAGTCCTGGAGAAGGTGTCAGACAGTAGGGGGCGTAAGCTTCAACTACTGTCTGACAAAATCAAGTAAAGCAGCCTACAAGACATGTCACTACACCATCACTGCACCATGACTACACCATGTCTACACCATCACTACACCATCACTACTACACCATCACTACACCACAGACGGGCACTCTGTCAGTCACCCCAAGGGCAGTTGTAGCTCCAGTATCAGCCTCCGATCACCAGGTGTGGCGTGAGTGAATCATATAAACCATCTTTGTTTATCCAGTGCTAATGAATGCCTTGTTATTTATTATATTTTTTTTCTTCAATAAATAAAACAATACTAAGAACCTCTTTATGCCTCGTGATAATTACAGGCAAAACTACAGCCTCGTCAAATCATTGTGTCCTCATGTCTGTGAGTTTGGTTTAAACACTGTCCCTGGAGCTGGAGCCTCCTGGGACCAACTTGCAGTGAGATAGTTTAGTAGTATAGAACTGTATAGGTGTTGGCCTGTCACGATAACACATTTTGAAGTGTGATATAATGCTGAGTATAACAATAATATTGAAACCAAACCACTAAGTAGAATTATCCCTAAAAACAATTTTAAATGTTCAAAATAAAAAAAAAAAACATGAGCTGAAATAACAGTTTGTATCTGTAATGAGTCATAGAAGTTATTTATTCAACCTTCTACAGCTCAACTCTCATCATATTGCAAAAAAACCCACCAAAAATATGCCACTACTGCAAAGAAAAAGAAAAAAATATTGACCCCCAAAATAAATAGCTCCATCTGTCATGTACAAAATGAGAAGTGGATAGTGTAGTTATTGTGACAGGCCTGTACAGGTGTGCCATCACTGAACCCATTTACGTGCATATTATGAAACACGATTTGAAAATGAACCTATTGTGAAGTTATATAGCCGTTCTGGTGTCAACTGTTGCTAGCAGCAGCTGTTAGCGCCATGTGTCACAGATGTACAGCAACATACGACTGTAGGTAGAGCGCGCCAGCCGTGTGCTAACAGTGATAAAGGCTACGGCCCTGTCCAAAGCTGGCATTAGCATGTGCTTTGTGTGATCTGTGTGAGTGGACCCAGCTAACATCTGCTCACATCTGGCATCTCCTCGCGAGTCTCTAGTGACCGCTCCCAATCCAATTTCACTTTTTATGCAAATACAACATTCATAACAAGCTTGGATACGTTTGCTCAAGCTTTTAAATTCTACTCGGAGCATTAAATGTTTCAAATAGGGATACACCTACCACTTTGTTAAAGAGTTGAGCTTTAATTATAGGTTGATGTTAAAATAGCGGCTTCCATCTGTTCTTATGCTGTTAAAAAGACTTCACAGGAGGAAACAGAACAATTTCGCTACATCTGATTTGTGCAGAGAAATGACAGCACCAAACGTCATGATCTTTAGCGTGTCGTTTACAACAGAGAGCTGTTGTTTGGAAGAAGATTTGACTTAAAGCTGTTGACATGTGCCAGTAGTCGTTTTGGTTATCCACAGCACTCACGCTGTATTTTATGACTTGCTGGTTACAATTAAATACTTGGCAGTTAAATGGAAGATTTTGGGCCAACTCGTTTGCCTTTTGTCAGTTCTTGGTGGTCTTTGTTTCAAAATCTTTGTTTCAAAAACCATCTCGTTTGGATCTCAGACTATTCAATTTGTGAGTCTCGGCTTCTGTTTAGATGCACGATTTTCAGTACTATTCACCATTCAAAACATCTACCTATTTTTTTCATAACTCTGAAATCAAAGGATGAAGACACTGGCTTGGACTCTATTGGTTATGGCCAGGAGTCTATTTCAGGTGTCCTTAATATTTTGCTGACCTCAAGTCCCAAAATAACCCCTAATCTTCTTCAGATAAGGTTATATCAGTGAATATGTATCAGTTAAATCTGTGCTATCACTGTTGTGCATTTCAAGTTGCTAACATTGTAGTTCTAACAATGATCGGTATCTAAATCACTTGAGGAAATTGCTTTAAAGAATCTTGGCTATTATAAAATATATTGATTTATTAAAGCCCCAACATGTAACATTTCAGCCAAAACTAAAATTAAACCAAGGCTTGCCTCTCCACAGACTTGGCCTGGTGAGTGGCAGGTTGCTGCTTCCCTCCATGGAGATGTTTTTTTTTTGTCCAGAATGTTCCACAGAATGGCATCTAAACAGATCTTAAACAGAAGGTTCTAAAGTTTGGTTTCGCATGTGCCTACCACTAGAAATCTTTAAGTGCTTCCTTTTTAAGTTGAATGATAAAAATCGCATCCATACAACAAACTTCACATCAAACTGTTCTGTTTGCAGCAGCGGCTTCAGTCAAACCTGGACTCTCCATCATCAAAAACACAACAAAACAGCTGCATGTTATTAAAAATAAATGGTGCTGAGATTAAACACAATCCCTGCGATCCTCTTTATATTACTCCGCTCTCTCACTTTGCGTCTCTCTGCCAGCTGCTGACACTCCAAAGCGTCCCAGAGAGGAGAGGATCTGCCGGAGAAAGTCCCGGGGCAAACATGGCGGCCCTCGTCAAATCCTCGCTGTGCTCCCACTTATCCCATCCTCATATTTTCACTTTCATAAACATATAACAGCTCACGAGGGGGTGCGTGCGGCTCCCCAGAACATGCGAGCGGCTCTTCAAATGAAAGCTTAACTCAACGTAACATCTGGTGGAGCATTTGGTCTCACAGACAAATAAACAGGCTCTGTGTGTGTGAATGGGACCAAGTCTACACCCCAAAATATTCACTCTCCATCTACAAACTGTAATTTCAGGACCAAATTCTAAATATTTACACTGTATTTGGCGTTTCGTTGGGATGTGGTACTAACCCTATGTTTATGTCAACACTGAACTTCTAAGACCTGAGCTGACCTGAGCTGACCTGAGCAGAGCTGACCTGGAGGAGATGCATGTAAATACCCATCGTTATGGAGACACTTTGCAGATTCAGGACTAAAAATGAAAACCAAACATCTGTGCTTGCCAGAGAGAGTGGGGATGTTTGTTTGACTAGTTTTGAAGGCTGGCTCTGCATACATTAAGCTGCTGATTCCAACAATAAACCTGATTCCAAAGAATTTGAATTTGACACTCACTGTAGAATTTATGATGAATATGTTCTGTGAAGAGTTACACGTTAAAATCACAATAATTTAAAGGGACACTGCGTAACTTTTGTGGCGTGTGGTCTGCATCCACCACCTGTTTGTCTCCAAGGACACAGATACATTTGGTGTCATGCACAACATTCTAGGCAAAGCAGAATCAGGAAAAAAAAAATTTAAAAAAATTATGTCTTAAATCAGACCTTTTTCTGCAAACTGGACTTTTCAGAGCTTTAGTGTCATGCACAACATTTGAGGCAAAGCAGAATCAGGAAAAAATAAAGAATAAAATAATGTCTTAAATCAGACCTTTTTCTGCAAACTGGACTTTTCAGAGCTTTAACCATGTTCTAGTTGTTTCTTCTCATTGAGCCTCTGAAGTTGTATTTGGAGTGATTCTCTTATTTTCAAGACGCCATTTCGTCGATCTATCCCCGTTTTCTGCTCCACCGGTACACGCCCACTGCGACGTACGCACTTCCTTCTCCAGTTTTCTTTTCTTAATCGGTGATACTCGTAGGATTCGGCAGCGTCGTGGAGTCCACTGTGACGTACACGCCCACTGTGACGTACACGCCCACTGTGACGTACACGCCCACTCGCACAGTTATTTTGGTACAAGTGAAAAAAATGGGCTGCTCGCTAGTGTGATGTGCAGCTATCCATGCACCGCTTTGTTGTGAAGACGTTTGCGGCGACGTCAGCTCCCATCGGGCACCGCAGTTTTCTAACGCGGAAGTCTGCGGACTTGTTTCTTTTATTAAGTCGTTTTAGATTAATATTGTGATTTAAAATGTGTAAATTACAAAATGATCCACGAGTGTCACAGATTAGAACTACAGAGACACAAACACAATAAAACAATAGGGCTGATTTAATCTTTTGCAATGTGGATTTGTGAAAATAAACACAAAGCTACTGTTCCGTTTGCATACATCATCTATATTGTTTCTTTCCTTCCCTGGTTGGTTGTGTTCTAATTATGCGTTAATATATTTGGCTTGTTTTTCTATACACAGCGCCAACTCTTTCTGAATAACATTTTCGCTGTGGATATTAGAGACTCGGACAGGGCAGTCTTGCATGGCTGAACGCTCGAGTGCTTCCAACAGTCAGTCAATGAAAGCAGCCTGACACCTGTCAATCAAAGTCACCTCGCACACAATGAAGGAGCTTAATAGAGCGTAAACGGGCCAATTCTAAACCCATCCCCCGCATGTATAATTGTCACAAAATGAGATGCTGCCTCCGGAGGTCAGTGCCCTCTATAACAAGATGAAATTCAGCTTGTTTTTTCTGGTCAAGATACTTTGCCATTCACATCTCATTATAGTCACATATATCAGTGAGAATAGTAGCAGTAGCATTTGTAATAGTGGTAGTAGTAGTAGTAGTAGTAATAGTGGTAGTAGTAGTAGTAGTGGTGTAGGCTCTATAATAATCACTTCTTTGTCCTGAGTTTTAATTTTAGACGTGTTTGTACAAGCTGCCAAATGCAAGCAACTGGTAACAAGGAGAGGTGTTACTAAGGCTGGGCTCTGGCACCAAGGAAACTCACAAACTTCAGTGAATATCTATGGTCAGCATTTGTAAATCGCAACATGCTTTTTCTCTTCAGGTACTTAGTAAAAATACAAGAAAAAATCTACTTGAGAAGGTGTTGGTGAAGCTAATGTAATGAGACAGATAAATATAGCAATGAGTGTCTGTTTTTGTTGTGGCTGTTGGCACATGGAGAGTGAATAAAAAAAAAAACACTATGCTCGAAAACCTCTGCATTACTGTAATAGCAATAGTACTCATCATAGTAGTAGTAGTAGTAGTAGTTTGTAAGGGCCCCCTCCCTGCACTGGGCCCTGGGTAAACAGCACCTTTTACCCCCTCCACTCCAACGCCCCTGAGTATTTGCAATTCCCATGATAATGGTGTAATACTATTGTCTGTTCTTGGTTTTACTGCCCACGTTCTTCGCAGTGGCCGTGCATTCGTGTATCCGTGTATTCAGTGGTTCTATAAATATTGAATCATTGTTGTCCCTTTATTTGCATTATATTTTGAGCCAATAACGAAACCCAAATGTAATGCCTCAAATACTGGTGATTCAATTTAAACCATCCACATAACACCACATTAAGTCTGTGAAATCCGGCGTATGCTACACAAGTGTTAGCTATTAGCACTGACGCTGGCACAGGTGGGCACAGCCACATGCAAACACAGGCTAACGAATGAGAGGAATAATAGGAAGACGCCAGCTATTTGGGAGCTAGCGTTGAGTCCTGTTTATTCACACACACACACACAAATACAGAGGGGTTACAAACAACACTATTCATTGACAGAGTCCGGAGAAACGCATGCTGACATCTGCAAATTTCCTGGAATAAAATCATTTATCAAACAATATTGTGTGGGTTTTGGGAGAGTTGAGCTAATCTCTGTTTACTATGTAATGACCCTCTTTGACTCCGCGTTGGCAGCTTTTGATAAATGAGGCAGATTGTAAATGTCAGTGTTATCAAGTGTTTTCCCCATGCTTCTGGCTTCCTAGGTTGTAATTAAAGTTGTTCCCAAGCTGCAGAATTTAACACGTTACTCTGACTGAACGCCATATCGTATATGGGGAAACATTTTGACGCTTGTTCTGTTTCTCGTTGTAAATCGATCTCAAACCGCTGACTTCAAGTGTCTTAGAATAATCCAGTATTATTGTAATGCAAAATCTATTGTGAAAAGGAAGCACTGAGCAATTAGAACAACTGAAGGGGAACATTTGTCCAAACAAGGCACAAAACATCACACGTTTTGTATATTCTTCTTAGCGGTTGGACATATCAATATTTATATCGATTCAAATCCCATTTTTGCAGCCTAGATCATGATTTCATGCACTTGTACAAAGGGATGCACCAGTCCAGCTTGTTTTCAGTTCCGATCTCTGTGTAATCCCTCAGTCCTCCAGCTTCTGATCCATAGTAAAAGAAAAATATAAAATCTGTCAACTGGACAAAACGTTTTAGAGTGAAGACGTTTGGGTGCTCATCCAAGCCACTACTTCAGTTCTGATCAGATTACTGCTGGACACTGACTTATATCTGTCTGAAGGGAGGAGCTAACTACACTGAAACCGTAAACATCTGTTTTTTACAGTTTCTGTTTGTAGGCTAGGTCCATAGAGCTACACTAAGTGTGCACTGTGCCTGAGACCTATTTAGCACAGCCATACCACTAATGAGTGATTATCACCTATTAGCATCCTGGCTAAGCAGGAAGCAGCGAAACGTCTTCACTCCTACAAAGTTTTTGTCCAGTTGACAGATTTTATATTTTTCTTTTATTTCCGATACCGATTCTGATATTATAGCTTACTAACAACAATACCCGATATCAACCGATACCAGAGCAGAGACTAAATCATTTAAACAAAAATAAAATGAGACAGAACTGATCCAGATATTTATGGAGCTGTTAATTATCCCTGAAGGAACCACCGAACAACTTTGTGTAAATAAAAGTTCAAACATTATGAGACTTTCAGGTCCAACTATGACCTGTAAATAATCTTATTACATCAGTTTATGTGACCAACCAGGATATCGAATGAACCGATCTTAGGAAGCCGATATCTGATCCAGAAAATGTTTCAGTATCGGCACTAATAACTGAAGTTATTTCTGCGTCTGATAGTTCACACTTCACTATGATTGGTTAAATCCACCTGTCACTCTCTCAGAGACAAATGGACCAATAGGAGGGAGGGGGCGGAGAAAACTGTGTGTTTGAACATATTGATTCTCATTTAAAATTGAAATATCAGAAAATCTATTTGCCACAGTTATGTTTGGGCGCCTTCATTAGCTCATTCCACATGATTTAATATTGATCCATTTGATTGACAGCTTATTCAACCCAAGCGCCAAGAAATAATAAAACTATATATGTAGAACTTGTGATGTGATAGAATTAAAATCTAAAAACCTTTTGTGTACTGACTTATAGTGTAAACTGGCCCGTCGACAGAAATTTCAGGACTCAGGGCACGAAGCCTCACATGGGCCCCTCCCCAATAGAAATTAATAGGATGAAGGTCCAATTCTGGGCCTCCCGTCTAATCCTCTGAGTATAAAGCAGCGGCCTTTTCATAATCTACTGCTGAATATAAGTAAGCTGATCCATTACATGAGTGAATATTAATAACTCCATAAATGTAATGCCACAGCTCTTTAGTGCAGTCCACACTTTACATGTGAATTATTGTATCTGTCATTAAAGAGACTCTTGAGCAGGAACAACACTGCTGTAAATCCCAGATCTCATTTCCCTCGTGCCTGTATCATATTGATATTTAGTGAAAGATCATTAATTCACACTATGCAGCTCTCATGTGTTGGTCTGTAACATAGGACCTGTGTGTGCGTTCAGTAACATGGGACCTGTGTGTGCGTTCAGTAACATGGGACCTGTGTGTGCGTTCAGTAACATGGGACCTGTGTGTGCGTTCAGTAACATGGGACCTGTGTGTGCGTTCAGTAACATGGAACCTGTGTGTGCGTTCTAAAGACAGGGCCCGGTCATGTCTCCAGTACAAACGTAACAAGGGCCAGTATCATCATAATCATAGTAAACATAATCATTTTGTATATGAGGAATTCATTGTTTATCAGATTTTGGGAAAAGTTACAATTTGTAATATTTTGCCCAGTGGGAAATGCATTAGTTGGTGCAAAGGCTCAGTATGTTTGTCTGTATGTTACAGAGGTAGAGTTTAGACCTTCAGTTACACATAAAGAATTCTCAAGAAGTTTGAAGTTAATTTTTGCACAAAAAAATTCAACTGGTCTCTTATGCTGTTTTGTTCTGTTCTGAACTCTGTGTGTTTAACCTCAAAGCTCCGAGTCTGAGCTGCTCAGAACTACAGCCTCTGACAGGCCCCTCCCCCTGAAGACGCATGTGTCTGTGTCATGTGCCGTCATGTCCACCCTCTCGCCCACTCTTTTCTCCTGCTCTCCATCTCTCTCTCTCTTCTCCTCCCCTCTCCTCCTCTCTCCTGCTCTCCTTCTCTCCTCCCCTCTCCTCCTCTCTTCTTTCAGTCAGTAGAAGAGCCGGTCCAGGTATAGATGGCATTTGTCACACTTATTTTGGTGGTCTCATTAGGAGGCGCTGGGGGTCCATGGTTCAGCCGGAGCCAAAAGTCTAATGTCATGTGTGAGGTGTGGGAAGTGACTGTGCTGTCTGAGCCGATCTGTGAGTGTGTGTATGTGTGAGTGTGTGTGTGTGTGAGTGAGTGTGTGTGTGTTAGCGTCCTGCTAATGTCACTGATAATCACAGGCCACATGCTATGAGCTGTGTGGCTCGCTGTGTGGTGTCATAGCAACCAAAGAGCCAATCAAGAGGCAGTCTGTTGGAGGTAACGTCCCTTCCCGCCCGCACCGCTGGGTTGGCAGGGGATGGGCGCTTAGCAACGCTGTCAATCAAACCTGTTGCTAACGCTAGTGGGCGTGGCCTCGGGGAAAGAAAGCGCCTGATTTGTCTGTTATTAATGTTTATATCTTGATTTACGGACACAATAGTGAAATAAAAACCAAACATCATATTTCTTACTGCATATATTTGATGTCTTCTGTTTGTATATAAAATGTAGAAAGTAGTTATTTTCCTCAAAAATCATAAATTCTTTGAGCGGACTCGCCTTTCAGCAGATCTGAACTGTAACTTGGCCCGTAACTGTAACTGTAACCTACTTGTTTCGCTAGAGATAGTTAAGTCATACTGATGAACATAAAGGCATAGCAATAATACGGAGAAAAGAGAAGTTCCATAGTGCAGCTTTAAAGCCAGGAAAACATGATCATTAGAAGTTTAGCTTGTGTGTCATTTCTGAGCCGAAGTTAAATAAATAACTCAAGATAATAATGAACTTTGAACATATAGATTCATATTCCACTTGTTTTCAGCGTATATCCAGTGCGTCCCCTGACTTCCTGTCGAGGTCGCGCGAGCACGTAGCACTTCTTGCTAACTTGAGTCTTCGCCGACAAAGAATGTTAATTAATCTGGTGGGAATTGTCCTATTTAATGCACTAGCAGCCATACTCACATTTACATTCAAAATTAGATCTCATTGTTCAGACCTCACCAGTAATTTAAGCATTTCATAATTTAACATGAAACACTGATGCAGTCATTATGAGAAAATGAATCCATGAATGTAGCGGCAACTGTGTTATTAATGTCGTCTGACGCCTTTATGAATGTAAAGTAAAAGTGTAAACATTGTATTTGTTTCCTGTTATAAACCGTCGGAGCGGCTGCAAGCTGCCAGACAATTACCACTATTGTGTAACAGGGTGATCAGAGCCTTTCAACCATCTTAACCCTTTGCATTACTAGGCATGTATATCATTGTTGTAGCATAGCATAACATAGCATAGCATAGCACAGCATAGTAATACAGGATTCAGTGTTCAAGGTTTCCAGGAACTTGTGTTAGTAAATGGGGCGACAGTGGTTCAGTTGGTAGAGTTGGTAGTGTTGGTAGTTTCAAGAAAAGGCCATATTAGATTTCCTCATTATATCACAAATATTAGGGGCTGTAACTGTGAAAAACAAGGACAACCAATAATGTATTTTTATTAAATTTGCATTATGGGTTGTCTCCATGAAGATGTTATTGTTTTGTCTGAAATGTTCCACAGTATGGCATTAAATGTACTGTATATCTCCAGGGAGACAAGCCCGCCACCAGACTAAGTTAAAGGTCAGATTTGTGGAGCGATGACCCCGCTCAAAGCAAGAATGTGTTTTTCAAGCATTTTTAGCCATATAAACACCGACAGGCTCCCCACGCGTCCTGGAAAACCTGGAAAATAATTGACCTGTTTCTCAGACATGGAAAACACATGGAAAATGATTTTTAAAAGCCCAAATGTTCTTGAAAATGTCTCTACTCTTTGCTTTACTGCATTATTGGATGTCAGACTGATGGAGACTGTTACTTCCATCATCACAGTACAAAGAGCAGGAAAAAAACCCCAAAACAAACTAATTTAAACCCACCAAAATGCAGGAAATTACATCTAATTTGTGCAAAATTTCCTGGGTTAGGACACCTACACCCCCTTCACCTTCTTATCTCACCTGGCATCATATCAGAGTAAACATGTGAACCCAAACATACTCACTTTGACCACAAGAAAATATTTGAGGTGATCTTTAGGCCTGTGTCTTCATATATTAATCAACAACACCACAAAGCAAAGAGAATATATATGTTTATATGTGAATATAATTAATTTGAATTGTACAGGCTTAGACTACATCTTTATTTGAAAAACTGTAGAATAAATAAATAAATAAAATGGGGTTATGTAGTTTAGACAATGTCATTACTTAATAGAAGATGTCCTGGAAAAGTCCTGGAAAACGATTTGAAGCAAAGCGTGGAAACCCCGACCTGTGACTGAATACATGGCCATACTGTGGAACCTTCCAGGCAGACAATAACATTTCCATGGAGACAACCTGGTGGTGGACCCTCCAGCTGAAAAAAAAAAGCTACGCATTGCACCTTTAACGTTTCAGTTTTTGATTGTACGACTTACAGTAAAGGTGCGCGGTACACGAGGCGTCTATGGAGATGTTAATGGGGAAAAGAGATTGCCAGATGAAGTCGTGTGGTGTTTGATGAGGAATTAAAAAGCACGCGACCATTACCCAGGATCCTTTGCCAGTCTTTCCTGCATTAGCACCAATCAGGAGGCTCCCAAATCGTCTATTACACATCGTATAGTGTATGTGAATGGGTTTGCTCGGCTTCAATTATTCACCACAAGCTCCTGTAAAGTCAACACACTAAAGATAGCAACCTCATTATCCACATCTGCACAGGAGAGTTCATATGCACCTGTCTGTTTTAAACACCTCATCGCCATGGAAACGGGATCGGCATTCGCAAACAGCTGTATTTCTGCTCGCAACAAAAGGTTATGTGGGAATATTAATGAATATCTTTATATTTAGAAAGAGGTTGCAAGTTTGATCCCTGGAATGCGTTTTGTGTGTTGTCATTCCCAGCTTTTAAAGATAAAAATAGATGGATTTGTGACTCTAAATTGCTGGAGGACCCAGTTCTCTTGCAAAGGTTGTGCAAACTCTTGAGTCACCGGCTCTGGAGGGAAAGTTTTATTAGTTTAGTTTTGTCATCTGAAAAGTAGCAGTTAGTAATAGGTGGCATATGACCAACTATCTAAAACATCCGTGCTAATTCTTACACTTAGGCCTACGCCAGTATATTTTCTTGAATAACTTTAATAAATGTATTCACTGAGTACTTTTCAGACACTATACTTTTTACTTTTACTACAGTGTAACAGTACTTTTACTTGAATAAAGCTTTTTGTCACTCTTCTAACTGTGCTACTCTGGCTCCTGTTTCATATCGGGTCAATTCAAAATGTTCTTGATTGTGTTTAAATGTGTGACTCTATGGTTCCTCTGTCTCCACTCTATGGCTCCTCTTTATTTGAGGAAGTTACTGCAGCCCTATACTCCACCCAGAGCCCTGAGGTCAGCTGACCAGCTCCTACTGCTGTGCTCAAAGCCAGGCTCAAGACCAGAGGTGACAGAGCCTTTTCTGTGGCACCGCCCAGACTATGGAACAGCGCCCTCTGCCTGTCAGATCCTCTCAGTCTAACGCAGTTTAAGACTAGACTGAAAACCCACCTCTTCTCCCTGGCATTTAACACTACACAGGATATGCAGGTGTTTTATTGTTCTTTGCCTGTGTGTCGTATTTTATGTATTTCTGTTTTTGTTGACTTTTATGTGAAAAACTTTGGTCAGCTGAAGTGGTTTTAAATGTGCTATAGAAATAAACTTGAATTGAATTTGCTGATGTTACATATACAGACGTATATATAGGTTTTTTTTTAAGTCACTTTTTGGACTTGAGCAATACCATTATTTGAACAGTATTCTTGAGTACAATTTTTGGTTACTTCAAGAATTGTCTCAACCAAACCCTTACCAATTCTTGATATGTCTGCAAGTGTAATTGGAACAGTATTGCAGTAGTAGCTTTGATAATGTGTTTTTGTCCTTGTACTAAACAGGTTCTGATTTAGAGTCTTGTCTCGTCTTTTCAACATCGACTTCACCCTTTATGATTTTCCATAGGTTTTATCTGTATCTGCCCGTTGTGTCTTTTCTTTACCATGACCAAAGATTTCCTCACAGTAAGTGCTTTAGCCGTGATTGGCATTTACATCATTGGCTCACGTTGGGTCTGCTCCTTCAGGTAGAATAACGGCATGTCTTCACAGGAGCTGTCAATGGGAACCTCTATTTCATCTTTCATTGATTGTTGGAGAAAATGAATGCACTGACCACAGCTTTCCAAATGCGATCACCTTAAATAACTAACTGCGGATTCAGTAGCGGCGTGTAAAAGGGAGGGTTTCTAAGGAGTGAATAAAGACACGTTCATAATGGAAGAGAAAGTGTAACCTTGGCAGCAAGAAAAATTAGGATTTTTTTCTTTTCAAAGAGTCAAAGAGATTTTCATTTTAGAGGTTTACAGCTAATACTGACTTCAATATATTAAGTAGCGGTTTCAAATGGCGCCCATGCTTTTGGGTCTAAGAAGTACAAATACAAGATTTCTAAGAGAATGCATTGACCCAGTTGCATATAGCCCAGTTTACGCGAGATCAGTGCTTGGAGTGAAGAAGACAGAAAAGTTTGCTCTTGGTTTTGAGTTTTAGAAAGAAAAATGTGAGTATTTCTGTAAATAAATGTGCTACTTCAGTAACTTGTTTTAGTACTTCGGTCGATTCAATTTAACTTGTAATTGGTGACGGTAGAGTAGCCAAAATGTGGACCCAGGTAAATGTAAATGTACCCAGGTGACAGGAGCTCAGCTGGTAGAGAGTTTGTCCACTGATCCGAAGGTTGGCGGACATAAATATCATCGTTCGAGGGGTTAGATCCACTGACCCCTGGCGGTGCGATTCCAGCTTCCGCCGATGAATGGTGTCGTTGTGTCCTTGGGCAAGACACTTATAACCTCACTCTGCTGGAAGTAAAAAGTAGTGACCTACATAATTATACATAATTACTTAATTTAGAGTGACGTAATATTATTCAGCCGTCATCTGATTTATGGTTTAAACTTGATGTAACTGGACAGACAAAACATAAAATAATAAAATAAAGATTCTGCTGCTTCCAAAGAATAGTCGTCAAGAATGTGTTAAACAAATCAAACTTACAGGTTGTCAACATAAAGCTTTTGTCACTTACTCAGTCTACTGTTTTTTTGTTTGTTTTTTCCCACTGGGTTTTTTGAGTTTTTCCTTGGAGGGTCTATGGACAGGGGGCGCTCTGGGGCAGTGGTTTCTAAGGACAGAGGGCGCTCAGGGACACTTCTCCATTTGCTCGTTTTCTCTTGATTAATTTGCGTGTCTGTTTCTGTTTCATTGTTGATTTTCTGACTTTCTGTTGGTTAAATCACTTCTCATGTTCAGCCCTAAGAGGCGACTGCTGTTGTGATTTTGGGCTTTACAAAAATAAACTGAATTGAATTGAGTTACTTCAAATGAATATTACTCAAGGGACACTCATTTTTTTTTACACGGATGCACCGATACTGAAAAATTACCTGGATCTGGTATCGGCTCCATGATATCGGTTCAGCCAGTATCCTGGTTCATTTAATTGGATGCAATAAGACTATTTACAGACTGATATAGGTCCAAAATGTCTCATAATGTTTGAACTTTTATTCATATGAAGCTGTTTTGTTGTTATTTCAAGGATTAATATAATTATAAGTTACATTATAAAACACTATTGGATCTGTGGAATAAGTGAACTGTGTTTTAAGGAAATAAGAGCCATTTTCTGTCTCTACACTGGTATCAGTTAATATTGGGTATCAGAGTCCCTAGAAAATAACTGACCCACCATTCATCTTGAGCTTAAGTTGGTCCCTACAGCTGGTCAGTTGCTGGACACTCACTATCACATGTACCATTGTTCATCAGTTGTACTATTGTTGTAATTCAAATGTACTGTAGACACTGGTCATAGACACAGCTACATTGGCCCTGTTCTTTCAGCAGTTTCACTACTTTGCCATTTTTGCCATTTCCCAACTTCCTACTTGTGTTTGTTCCTCCATTTTTTTCCCATTTCGCAGCTTAAGCTCTTTCTTTCCGCATGGCAAAGGAATATGGATGTATAGTTTATCGCCTGGTAATTCCCTGCAAAGACAACACAAATGAGTAGTTCATTTTCTTCAGGGCTGCTAAGTGCGTGCAGATGGGTTGTGGATTGGTGCAAATGAAAATGGAAAACGTAGCGAAATGACAAACTTTTGGCTGCTATTATCTTAAACGCCGCCTTTTCTTTGGCTATTTTAAAAAGGAGACCTGGCTGTCACTCTTATTATTAAAAGCTATTTCGTGGCATTATCGAAGAACCCACCGTGCACAGCTGTATTTGCTTCCTGATTTTTGATGCATCGGAGCGGGAGCAAATCGTTTTTCTTAGCAAAAGTACGTTAGCCCAAATCAGCCTCGGATCTGCGCGCTAGCTCCCTGCAATGCTGAAAATGGCAGGTCTAAGGGTGGCCTTGGCTGTAAACTATTGAACACAGGGGAAAAAGCAGAGTAATTGCAGGCATTGAAGCCGACAGGTTGCTCCTGCTTTGCATCCCTTTTTACGGAATTACGCAGCGAGGTGAGGAAAAAGTCAAGCGGCAGAATGCAGTGTCCCGCTGTCCGTACTTTTCCTGTCAAACTGCTAACAAGCACAAATGATTTTATAATGATAGGCCCCCCATTCTCACAAACACGGAGGCTCGCGCTCGCACACACTTCGGCGCCCTCTCAACACGTCCATAATGAGTTTTATCAAGGGAAGTACATTTAGTTCAATAGAATGCAGAAAGCGCCATTACCACTTACAGAATCGCATTCAAGTTCTAGCAGGTTTTCTTTTCAACATGGACCCAATTATTCAAAGCAGCCGAACTCTTTATGAAGGTCTTTGTACTTTTATCTGGAACGTGGCATCAGATGTAGCCGGAGCTTTGCGTGAATACTGACCTTAACAAGTATATCTAAGAAGAAGCCACACAAGGTCTACTGTATGCACTCGTAACTGTGATGCCACCGTGAGACTCGCGAACGAGTGCCCCAGATGAAGGACGAACATCTCACTTCATACTATCTTTTATTACAGTGTTTGACTCCTGACTTCAACATAAAACATACAGTTTTGATTATAGAAACTTTAGAAACTACTGCTATGAACAAAATTTGCCGTATTCATGTTCAAGTCTGCAGGTTGATGGTGCAGCTGGAAGGTTGTGGGTTTGACTCCTGGGCAGGGCCTTTCACGTGCGGAGTTTGCATGTTCTTCCTGTGCCTGGGTGGGTTTCTTCCAGCCACTACAGTTTATCCCATTAACATTAGACACGCACAACAGGTAAAATCCTCCTCCTAAGGTCGTCCTAACGTGAGAGAATGTATTTCCTTTACGAGGGTTTATAAAGTATACCTTAAAGGTCTTATATTACACAAAACAGATTCTTCTGAGCTTTAAGCCATGTTAGAATGCTGGTACTTCATCAAAAACATACCTGGAGTCGTGTTTTGTTTCATTCGCACATGTTTGAGTAACACTTTATTATCAGTCCCTTTACATCTCCAAAGCTCAAAATGCTTTGTTCCACCTTGTGATGTCATGAAGTGGTACTTTAGTTAACAGCTACCTTTTACTTTTAGTTCAGTGGCAGTTCCAGGGCTGAAATAATCTAAACCCAGCCTAAATAAGCATACGGTTTTGTGTGTTAAACATGTGCAAACGAAACAAAACACAACTCCAGGTCTGTTTGTGATGAGGAAACATCAGAGAATAGTGCAGTATAAACCCTTTAACCTTAATGATCTGAAATGCACTTTTTGACATCCTTAGAATTCAGTGGGTCCTGTAAAAAGCATCCTTTGCATTTGCAGTTTTTCAAGACGCTTTTTGTTGATAAATTTATTCGTCTTAACAAAGTCACAACTTTCAAAAGAGCTTCTAAAGAGATGGATGTAATAGGCTCTTTAATCTCATCTCTCTTGTCTGGAACCCTCCGCTGCCTCTTCTCTTGTAAACTTGCAAACTCTTCTTCCCAACTTTCATAATGATGATTTCGCCGTGTATTTTTGCGACATACATCAAACGCTCGGTGCACACAGAGGCGCAGATGTGCCCGGCCCCGCAGCAGCTGCCCGGGGCTCTGACGGCACATTAACACGCATCATAAGTGTGCCAATGACAGCCTCAATGTGTGCCCAAAGAGAGAGCGATTGATCTGATTATAATGCACCGCCATATTGTCTTTCACATCTGTCATAATATGATGTAACAAACATGCGATCGGTTTTCTATTTGTGGGATAACTCAGATAGATTTTCGTGTCTGATTCAGGGCACTGTGCCAATCCATCACTCCTTGAACACATGCAGATTGCTGTAGCGCCGGCCGTTCTTTCTTCTGTGATTGGGGTTTGCCAGTGTAATCAGTCGTTATGGGATGTTAATTGTACAGAACAGGGGCCCATGGGGTGTAACAGCAGCCTATATACGGAGCGCGGTCACATAAGTTCTACTGCATTTCTCTGCCTGTAATCTGCGGGGAAGGGTAGCTAAACCAACATGGCCGTGTTACAGGTCAGATCTGTGGAGAGGTGGGTTTACTTTCAACTCAAAATTTGAAGGGATTTTTTATAAATACATATAGTTGCATTTTTATATAGGGCTTTTCCACTGTCAAGGCGCCACTCGAATATTCTTACACCAGTGTACGCAGACACGGCGGGTGACGTGGGTTAAGCGTCTTGCCCAAGGACACAACAACAACAGCATTCATCTGTGGGTCGGGGAACCTGAGCGCTCTGCTAATGATGTTTATGTCGAGAGCAGGATTCGAACCGACAACCTTCAGATCAGAGGACAAACACTCTACCAACTAAACCACTGTCGCCGTAAATACCTGTAATCCAACAGCTAAATTCAATGTCCTACTATGGGACATTCAAGTCAGAACTATTTCATCTCCATAGAGACAGTCAGGCGGCATACTATCCATTAGAAAAGGTACACAGTGCAGCTTTAAAAATGCTCGGGCCAAATATATTCACTCCGTTCAGTTCATTATCTCGTATGTATGTCTTTTAACTGTTTTATTTTCTTCGCAATTTTAATGATCATATACTGTTCCCTGTGTGTTACTAAAATAGAAGCGTTTCCATATCATCCAATCAACAGCTAATGGAGTCATTCATGTGGCATCTTATTGCAACGCGTAGAGCTCACAACCTGAGCGGAAATAAACTATCCAATTAACAATATAAGTTTATTAACAGATGTTGCCTAATTTGCACTCCCCTGTTTGACTGTGTTGTAGTCTATAGTAGTAGTAGTAGTACTTGTATTTGTAGTATGTGAGTATCAGTCTGAGTTTTGGAATCACTTGTAAAAACACGTGTGTTCTGCTCTCCAGGCGTCCTCGAGTTCTCGCCTGTCCTCCTGCGATATCTCATGTCAGGTATGGCTCTGGTAGATACACAGTAGTTTTTATTAGTCGTGTGATGTAAATTAGCAGCAGATTGTGAGTGTCCCTTGTGTAGTACTTGTGATTCTTCTACAGGAGTATCAGATCAGTGCTGGTGGACTCTCCAGATGTACACACAGTACAAGTGCTGTCCTTATAAATTAGAATGCAGTTTAAAAGTTTCTCCCAGTAGTGCAGTTCTAAAGGGGAACTCAAGTATGTGCTGTTTACTTTACATAACTTTATTTCTATTTTTGAAAAAAAAAAGACTTGAAACATTATTTTAGGTCCTCTATCAATGTGATGTTATTGAGGTTCTAGTGGTAGAATTACTTCAGTTTGATGGATTGGTCCAGTTTAGCAGAAGGTCTGAGGGCTGCATTTGGTCCCTGGTCATAGTTTGGACACTTCTGATCTACAGGTTATAACGGGTCCAATTCACTGTTTTATTCTTCAAAACTATGAGAAAAGAGCAATTAAACTGTTTCTCTTTTTGTGTTATGGAACTATACCTGTCCTTTTTAAATGTAATAGTCTCTGCGCACAACAGCGCCCCCAACCTCACTGTTAGTGTCACTACTTCCTGTCCAGTTTTATCTCTGAGGTTTTTGCCGAGACACGCTATAATAATTAAAATAAAGATGAGGCAGTGGACAGGGAGCTGCGGGTGGGTTAGGGGTCAGGGGTCAGAGGTTAGGGGGTTAGGGTCAGACAGGGAGCTGTGGGTGGACGTCACTAACAACATGTTAAACACAACACAAATAAAAGGAATACTTCACCAGAGACACTTCTGTGTTTAGAAAGAGACATGTTTGTGTCTCAATGCTAATTTTGAAGCATAATAAATATTAAATCAACACCACAAACTGAAGTATTCTACATATAAAAATAATTGTGTAGTCTATTTTAACTAATTTGAATTTTAATAGTTTGTTTATTTTATGTTTTCTGATTTTAATAAAAGTCACTGTTAGCTTTGAGACACGGTGAGCTAGCTAGCGTGCTACTGTGCACAGAAGCTATTATTGAGCGAAAAAACTATATTTACATTCTCTTTGGACAGCCCCAGTGTGTACTGCCTGGACATGTTCATAGCTGACTGCAGATTCTCAGAAACCACCTGTGGCGTATTAGCTAGCGTGTTTAGCCTAGCGTGTTTAGCCGAGCCCATCTGTTCCTGTGAGCAGAAGTGCGATGTAGTGCCTCTTCCCACTTTGTAAATAAGTTGGCCTGTGTGCCCTATCCGGTCCTTCCCGTTCTAACTCTTCAGCTTTTAGCACAAGAGGAAACGCAGGGACGAAGCAGACGATTTTCATCTGTGTAATTCCTCCTCCTGATTGCGGCGTTGATGAGTTGGAGTTAACCCAGTCACACAGCTGCAGAGCGGCTCCTCCTCACAGCTCTGTGCAGAACGGCTCCTCGCATAGCTCTGTGCAGAGCGGCTCCTCCACACAGCGGTTCCTCACACAGCCCTGTGCAGAGTGGCTCCTCCACACCGCGGCTCCTCACACACAGCCCTGTGCAGAGTGGCTCCTCCACACCGCGGCTCCTCACACA
Organism: Periophthalmodon schlosseri; assembly: GCA_000787095.1. Lineage (NCBI taxonomy): Eukaryota > Metazoa > Chordata > Actinopteri > Gobiiformes > Gobiidae > Periophthalmodon > Periophthalmodon schlosseri. The sequence continues at coordinate 29,147 of KN472574.1, forward strand.
CAGCCCTGTGCAGAGTGGCTCCTCCACACCGCGGCTCCTCACACACAGCCCTGTGCAGAGTGGCTCCTCACACAGCTCTGTGCTGATAAAGTGAACCATAACTGTTTTTCTCCCCAGTCCCTTTGCCCCAACAGCTGATGGTGAGCGATCGCACCACTGTTTTAATTAGTATAGAGAATAAATTGGTTGAGCCTTTTTCCCTAATTGCTTTTTGCTCAGCCTGGTTTAATTGGGCTGCAGCTCTGTTTATTGATCGCCTTTGATGTGCTTTAATTTGGATAATTTTATATATTTATTTTGGATGCAAGGACCAGGGGAGGGAGGTGGGTACAGACAGAACCCTGCTGTTAGTTTAAAACAAGTAGTAAAACGTATTGGCCAAAGTAATGAACCACGTAAAAAAGTGATAGTTCTCAAGTAGTTTTAGATGTAAGGTCCAAGAGGCTGTTTTACGATTTAAAGTTTGTGTCAGTTTTGATGATCAAAAATATACCACAGAAAAGCCATCTTGAAGAAATGCAAATTGCTTATATAATATTGCCAATTAAGATGTTTTACTATTTATTCATGAGTTTCAGGCAAATTATTTCTTGATTTGAAGGATTTTGTGAGAACCTTTAACTATACTGGTATCAGATATCGGCTTCCAAATATCGGTTCAGTCGATATCCTGCTTGGACATATAAATCGGTGGATTAAGACTATTTCCTCATCGTAGTCGGCCCAGAAAGCCTCATAATATTTGAACTTTTATTTACACAAAGCTGTTCTGTCATGTCAGAGATAAGTAACAGCCCTATAAACATCTGGATCAGTTTTGTCTTTATTTTATTTTAGTTTAAAGGAAATAAATGCTGAAAAACTGAAAAAGCCTTTAACCCTACAAAACATATAATATTTAGATTAGAATTTTGTTCTTAGTCTAACTATGTTCGACAGTTTCCATGGCAAATCCTTCATGTCTGACCGGAAACCAATACTGAGGAAAGATAAAGCAAAACATTTACTCAAGTTAAAGTACATTTACTATATAAAAAAATAAATAATAGAAGCATATGGAGTCAGAAAACTACTATTTCTACAAGTCCCGTGTATCTGTGAATAGTCCTGGGTTAGTGTTATGGCGGTAGCTGGTCCATGCAGCCGCAGACTGGGGTGTAACGAGAGCATATATTCGTGTGGTTGATGGGAGCAGGTAGGAGCTGATCAAACCCAGAAGGCGGCTCCTCCACAGCCCCCGCTCCTCTTTGATCCCACGTCCACGCCTCATGAATGCCAATGCGCCTCACTGAAGCCAGGGCGGCGCTCTCCCGAGGCAGCGCTAACAGGCCTGCGGGCCACTACGCATCCCTGCAGCACCTCCTTGTACTTCGGGCTGATTCACGCTGCGTCATCTCTGCCCCCTGCCAACCACAACAAAGCCTCATTTTCAGCCTCCGCCTCCGTCGTTTCATAATTAGTGTTGTTCTCTGCGTGTGATTGTGGGTCTGTCTGCTTCATATGCATGTTTAACTTGCGCGAGCGTTTCTACCACTCCATTAGCATCTATCCACACTGAGCAGGCTTACGGCGCTGTTCTGATTGTCTTTATGTTGTTAGAGTGTTTTACAAATCTCCTTGTTTCCGAGGCAGTTTCCCCCCCATAGTTTTAGCTGCACACGTGTCCTGCTCTTTACCCAAAGAAGTGACAAATTACCACGATTTCCATATTTATATCCCAATGGCTTTTCAAACACAATTGTAATGGAGCTCGACAGTGACGGCCCGCCCCCTGGTTACGGAAGCAAATTTCCCATTCATTTTTCCCATAGACTTTCCAAAAAAATATAAAAAAAAAAATAGTTTGAAAGTTTGAAAGCTCAGGGTTAATCAGCTCTGTGGGATCTAATGGCCACAAGATCATTTTGTTTAAAATCTGTTTCTGAAACTTTATTAAATTAAATTAAATTATGACGATTATAATAAAAAAAAAAAAAAAAAATAAATAAAATAAAATAATTTTGCAGAATCTTGCGTTTTAATTGTGCATTTTGGACTTTGGAAACAACATTATGGATATTAATTAGCATGTAGCTGGTTAGCATGTAGCTGGTTAGCACGTAGCTAATTAGCATGTAGCTGGTTAGCCTCTGTGATGCCTTTGAACCCTTAATATTTGAATATTTTTCTAAAAGTCTATGGGAAAAATGAATGAAAATGTTACTTCGGAGCCGTAGTGTTCGTCACTGCTGAGTTCCATAGTATCAGTTTTAGTAGTAGTATTTTGTTAGCAGTGTTGGACAAGTAACTAAATACATGTACTGAAAATATTGATACTGATTTTGCATGACACATGTGACAGGCCTTGTTTATGTAATACAGACATCAAACTGCAGTGAGTCAGAAACAAGGAAACAGCTTTTGCTTTGCATGTGTGATTTTTCCTCCAATTAGTGAAAAAAGACAAACACAACAAACGATGCAACAAACATAAAGCTGTTTTAAATCCTATGTTATGTTTCTTATGCTATAATATAATGCAACTCAAGTATTCAATATACAGTACAAAGTATACAGTATATAGTACTCTGATTGGACCATGTAACTGAACACATTACACAGTACAGGTTCATTACAGGTATTTAATAACCAAATACATTTTATATATAACCCCAACACAGTAGTAGTTGTTGTTGTAGTAGTAGTGTTTGAGATCATGTGTAGCCCGACCTTGTTTGTATTTATTTGTATTGACAAAAACATCATTACATTTATCTTTGTTTCTACATGGAGAAAATACAGAACAATACAAACAAAAACAAACATAACTGCAAAGGTCTATTTAAAACATTAAAAACAGGAGCAGGTGTGATTATAAATGTTCATCTCCACATTATTAAAGTGCTGCAGTGGCACTAATCTGTCCAGTTTTACATGTCCTTCAAATAGATTCCATTTTTGGGAAGCAAAATAATCCACCTCTTCTTTTCCCCCTCTCTCCTCCTCTCCTCTCTTTGTCTCCTCGATTCC
>KN472576.1:1705-22681 GCA_000787095.1 Periophthalmodon schlosseri
GACAAAGAGAGAGAATGTAATAAAGGGGGTGATAGAAACAGAAAAATATAGAGGGGTGACAGTGAGAGAGAGACAGAGAGAGAGAGAGAGAGGGAGAGAGAAGAGGGGGTGGTAAAGTGGAAGGGAGAGAAAAAGAGAGAACTAGAGACAGGGGAATAGTGGGTCCCCCTCAGTCGGAGAAATACGGCCGTGACCTACCGGGGCCACAGCTAACAGTGTAATGAAGAATCATTCATCAGAGAAGGCCACCAGATTAATGCCAAGCGCTCCAGTAAAGTTTCATCGACAGCAGACCACAGCATACTGCGTTTATGGTCTCAACATGCAGCCACATCCTCCAAACGGGACAAGTATATGAGGTGTGAGACTGCAGAAGTTCGTAAAACCAAGACTTATAATTTCTCAGTTTTTACTAACTTTTCTCTGTAATTATGAAGTTATAATTTTGTTTAAACGTCCATATGCTTCTGTTAACGATAAGTACACTGAGCGCTTCCATTTAAACAAGGCAAAAAAGGGGTATGCAGCATTTTACGACAGTAGACGACATAAATGCCAGAGCAGGAGAGGGATTTGAACTGCCAACCTCATGGTAAATAGACAAACAGCTTTACTGCCTAAACTTTGTCACACCAGAGAGTAGTTTCATTGAGCCCTTCCCTATTAATATTACAATGTGAGATAGCCTTACTTAATGAAATGCCCCCCCCACACGTTTTTCTTGTTTAAATTATCTGCACCATCATGGGAGTAAAAGAGCTGACTCACATATCTGTACTCTTTTAGCAGACAGATTTGGAAACGTCTATTGCACAGCCCATCCATCCTGAGAATAGATTCCTCCTCCCAGCAGACCTACCTTTTTATAAGTGTAGAATCTGTGACAAAGAAAATAAATGGTTAAAGGTGCACAGTCTAGCTTTTTGCCATAGAGATGTTATTGTTTTGTTATTGTTTTGATCTGTTTTTATTTGTATGTTTCGTTAGCTCAAACTATGAAGGTGTCAAAAATAAACCCCTCATCATTTTCAGCAGGTCTGAAACAATAATAAGAAATATTTTCACTTTTCAGTCCTGTTCAAAATGTAGTGGAGTAGAAAGTACAGATACAAGCTCTCGAATGTAGTCATGTAAAAGTAAAAAGTATCCACTTTAAAATATACTTATACCTTGAAAAACATACATTGTGACTATGAGTTGGCTTGCCTGTCCACAGATCTGACCTGCAACTTGGCCTGGTGGCGGCACATACTTGTCTCCATGGAGATAGATAAGTGTAATGTCATACTGTATCATTCCCGACGAGCAGATGGCCGATACTCCTGCACAAAAGTTACATTTTGCGACTTTAAATTTAGTGAATTCTAGTTTAGTTTTACAAGAGGCCACCCAGCACTCCTGCCGTTTATGTGGTCTCAATATCAGCCATATCCTGCAAAAGGGACACTATTATGAGATATGAAATTGGAGGAGTTAATCAAACCAGAGCTAATGCCCAATATTTGGAATTAACCGCGACGTTAATGCTGCCGTCAGGACAGATAGAGCGCTCCCACCAGCGGCTAAATTAAACAGGTTAATTAAAGTTTTCCCATTTCCATTTAATTCCCCTTGGCCCATACGCCACACTCCCACTCACCAGGGACTGAACGCACACAGAGACAGCAAAAAAACAACCACCAATAAAAGTCTGTCATCTTGTATTTAAAATGTGGGGAAGATTAAAAACAATAGCAGTTGTAAAAGACTTGAAAAAGTGCTGTGCTTAATTTATGCTAATGAGTTTAGCATCGTATTTTGGCAACAATTTGCAATCATGTGTAATTCTTAAGAAATTAACAAGAAAAGGGAAACTCAAAATCATGTAGGGCTCATTTACTGTCTCAGATATGTGTGTTTTCTATTTATTATTTACTCCAGATGCCCTTCCCTTTTCACTGCTTTGGGGCAGTACAAAATTTGAAAGTCATTTATCCTTTGACTCAAAACAGGAATGAAGCAAACTAGATCCCATTAAGGCAGGATGACCAGATTTTCACAATTAAAATCTGGGACACACCCGGGTTGGGGTGGTTGGTAATAATAAAATTGTGAAAAGAGCGCGTAATTAATTATGAGGCAGTTCATTCTCAGTGCACTTGTGAATCACTATATAACTATGTATATAATATAAAGAGACCTCTGGCACTGCAACCGGGTGCACTTTTTAGTCTTCAAGCACAGTTTTGTGTATTTGAACAAAACCATTTGACAATATATTACTCTTTTTTACTGTTGGCAGGGATCAAACTGGTGAAAAATAGGGACATCTGGGACATTTCTTATATAAAAATGGGAAAAAAATCAATGGTTTTGGATAAATCTGCTGGAACAGGTGACGCAGGGCTCAAAACCAGGGGCAGCGGCAAGGGGGGAGGGGGCCTAGCCTCCCCTAGACTGACCTGTGCTCCCCCATAGCTCCCCCACTTTCATAACACATTGAACACATTCAAATGGCAACCATAGAACCTTCAAAATGAGACTATAATAAAAAAAAATAATTCTATATTAGGTTTTATAAATCACTACAGGGGCTAACTACATTTAAAACTACATTTAAAATTTTGTTTAAAATAGTGAAGAAAACATGGCAGGGGGAGGGGGGACACTCCATTGTTAAAAGGCTGTAAATTAACTTTTTAAGTCAGCACCCACATTGACGACCTTAGCACCCTCTTAGCTCCTCCAACCAAAAATATCTGCCACTGCCCCTGCTCAAAACTGGGACTGTCCCAGGTAAATAGGGACGTCTGGTCACCCTACATTAATGACTTGTGTTGAAAACAACTATATGAATTTTGAGAGTGAGTGACTGTTAATGTAATAATATAAGCATATGCGCCATCATGCCTCAAACACATTACACATTAATTTTGCCTTTCCATGTAATTCTCTGTTTAGTCTATGCAGAAAGATATAAATTGTTGCCTGAAGGTATGGCAAACCACAGCAGTAGTTGGCCCTGTTTCATGAACCGAGCTTGGATTGATAATAAGCGAAAAATGTCCTTAAACCACAAATGTAATGAAGGGATTGTCTTCGTAAAAATCTGCCTAAAACCCTCCAGACAACTTCCCGAGGAGAAAGTGAGTCGTACCCGTGCCAAAGAGTAATCAAGCTGTTAACTCAAGCATCGCATTCATTCAAAATATGCTGTTTTTTGTGAAGTTAATTTGTAGCTCATGAATTTACCACGCACATTTATGAATATTTTGGCAATAATGGAGTAACTGCAAAAATGTGTTTGTCTGCCATTATTCCATTTGAATAATTAAACCGAGTGAAAGACACATTTTAAGTGCATGTGAGAGTTTTTACTTAATAGACCCAACAATTAAAATAAACAAGATAGGTTAAAGGTTTTGTTTCTGTTGTTTTGGATTGGCCACATTTATACATTTAGCTGCAAATATATTTCAGTGTGTTTGTAAGTTTTTGTATTGCACGGTAACATGTTTAGTGCCATATGCAACACAACATTTTAAAAGTTATTATTAAGATGTAAGCTATTAATTACCTATTTCCATTATCTTACTGTAATTATTGTGATACAGATACAACTCTATATCAGCGTTCCTTTTTTTTTTTTTTTCTTGTTTGTGAATTCAGTGAGCATTCCCGTACCTTGGAGAGCAGCCAGTGGTAATGTGCTTCAGCCAGAATATGTGGACCTAAGTAGGACTGCTGCAATGCATAGCTTATATAGACAATACACTTCTTGAACCTACTGTGTGAACATCTAGTTTAGTCTAGTTGAGAATAATTAGAAAAAAAAAATGTAAAATAACAAATAGGCTATATTTAGTAGCTATTGTCTGAACAACAATACACCGAAGAAGACTGACTTATTAATTCAGCCAAATGCGCGTAGGTAAGCAGACAGTATCTATAAATTGTCCCATACTAAGCTATATCTTTCCTAGTGCAGCCTATGGTCCTGTCCCTCGCTTTGTCGTTGTGGGGGCTCCCTGTCTCCGAGGGGGCGGGGCTCTCCGGACGGGCGCGCTCCTCGTCCGTCAGAGAGGGCGGGTTTGCAGTGCGCGTGGTGTGTCCGCTGCTGCTGCTCGCGTACGGGGCTCCAGCGGCAGGTGCACACTCACACCTCCAAGCTCCGGGACACTTTTACGCTTTTCAAAACCACGCTCTTCACACAACAAACCTCACGTTGCCTTATGATATTGTTGCTTCTCGTCTAACAAGACTGAAAGTGCCGCTGCCTCTGCTTTTGTTGCATGGACAAATGGGCTTTAGCGCGATGGGATTGGAGTTGAGGAACACGTAAGATGCTCTGAACTCGACCTAATTCAGTCAAAGGAATTTGATAAGCTGATTTTGTCTTCTCACAGGCGGGATGTTGTAAGCGAGCGATACCGGGACAGTTACGCAGAACACCGGACGCAGTGAGAAAAAGATAAAAGAAAAGAACAGCGCGTGGATCCAGCGTCAGGGTTTCTTCGGTTTCTTCGGATTATGGCTCGTGCAGCGGTCTCCCTCAGCCTCTTCACTCTGGTCCTTACAAACTTGCACCTGTCGAGAGCCAACGACCGGCATGCGGTGTACTGGAACAGCTCAAACCTCCTGTAAGTCACTGCCTTCTCCTTCTGCTTATAGCGCTGTTTTTTGTCCATTTAAGTTAACTTGTTAAAGACAAAAGCATCATGTGATAAACCAACTAGTATCTGGATGTTGAGCTGCGTTTTGCTATGCCAAGCACGTGTAATTGCCTTGGCTATAGCTTATGTTTACATTTTACAATTGGCCCACTATCTATCAAGCCTGTACCTTCCTTTATAGTGGGTTTCAGTTTATTTATGCAGTTTTAGTCTTCTTCTTAAAAAAAAAAAACAAAAAAAAAAAAAAAAAAAAAATCCATTTGCCAACTTTTTCCATGTCTTGGAAAATCCCCGTGTATTTAAAGTAGTAAAAATAGGTCAGAGGTGTTCTTATAAGCATAATCTACTGAAAAGTAACATTGCAGTTATCCTATAATAGCCCTGGTTTAAATTACATAAGCAACAAGCCGTTATAACAACTACTAGTATTTTGGCTGGAGTATAGTGTAACTGTCTTATTTTTGTATTTATTCAAAATGACAGAATCTTCACGTGTCTCAATGGTAAACAGTTTTATCCATGTTCCTTGTTTTACCCTTGCAGCTGAGTGCTTACTGTATAAATATTTGATTGGCTCTCTTGCCATAGTCAGACTACTTAGCCTGTACTGCATCTGACTAAAATTGACTCATTTAAGCTTCCATCATTTCATTTGCTCGCTTTTAGTTTGGGGCTGTCTGTCATCTGACCTGCCAGCCGCCCAGGACAAATGCATAATTCACTGGCGGAGCTCAAAGTTTCATAAATCTACATGGCTCTATAAATCCCACTCAGTGTCAGGGGATGGTAATGGAGGTTGTTGGGTGTCTCAGGTAAAGCTGTGAGCCCAGAAGCAGGCTCATTGTGGGGCATAGATTGAAGTGGATCGGAGTGTCTTTGTCTTCTCATTAGCCAACTGTGAATGTATCTTTCTCCGCTTCTTTTATCTTCCTACAGCCCTCGCGATCCCCTCCTCCAGCTCGTGGCTCTGTCCATTTGTATTCACCTCATAGACGCACTGCTATCTCCTGGCTCCATCTGATGCTTAGTTATTTTCTACCCTTCTCCTATTTTTCTGCTGCGGGCCTGTCCCCCTCAATTCTCCTTTTTCTGCATCTCATTACTGTCCCACATCTGCTCCCGGTCGCTCATTCACCTCCCACGAAGCGCTCATACAAACGCCCATGATTAGAAATGTGTGTGAGTTATTGAAATGCATGTGACTGAACGGTGTGTGGGTAATTCAAATATTTGATGATTTTTTTCCATAAGTTAAACATTGAGCCTGGACTGGATGGAAACAGTCAGCAGCCACTGCAGCAGTCATTTCCTCATTAATGTTAATGTGCAAATGTCACATTTAAAACTGTTTGAGATTTATGGCTGCAGGGGAGGCCCGTCTGCTCACAAAAGACTGTATTTACTGAGGTAGGCCCAAACGCCACACTTCAAATGTCAGACGCACTATTGGTCCTCTATCTATCAGTTTTAATTAGTCTATTGATGTGCACTTTGTCTAAAGTGACTTTCACAGCTGGAGCACTGTTGCTCGTGTAGTCATTCATTAGAGTTTGCACATTTTGTGGATTTAAATTGACATTTATGTGTTAACATGACAAATGGGAGTTCTTATTAATGAATTCAGAGTAATGTGATAAAGAGGGAGGCAGGCAAAGTGCAGGTGTGGGTCTTAAGGCTGCGTGTGCAAAACCTCTACTTTACAAATACCTCTAAAATAATGCAGAAGCTGACCCAGTTTGCAGGTAGCATACGACTCCTGAGACACAGGCAGAATACTGATGGCCGTCAGGCCCTAGTGCTCTGGTTTAGGGCCACAGTGTCTGCTGAGCTCCGACGAGCAGCAAAGGCCCCCAGCTCATCCAGGACTCTCGCCCTGGTACTGGTTCTACAGAGGCTGATACTACAGAGGCCTGGTACTACAGAGGCCTGGTACTACAGAGGCCTGGTACTACAGAGAACTGGTCCCACAGAGGACTGGTACCACAGAGGACTGGTACCACAGAGGGCTGGTCCCACAGAGGCTGGTCCCACAGAGGCTGGTCCCACAGAGGCTGGTCCCACAGAGGCTGGTCCCACAGAGGCTGGTCCCACAGAGGCTGGTCCCACAGAGGCTGGTCCCACAGAGGCTGGTCCCACAGAGGCTGGTCCCACAGAGGCTGGTCCCACAGAGGCTGGTCCCACAGAGGCTGGTCCCACAGAGGCTGGTCCCACAGAGGCTGGTCCCACAGAGGCTGGTCCCACAGAGGCTGGTCCCACAGAGGCTGGTCCCACAGAATAGGGGGTGGTTCTACACTCAGAGGCTCCACAGGCCTGAGATCTTGCCCCTGAGAGCAGCAGTCATCACAGATGGCCACAGCACAGCTGTGAGAAACAGCATCACTTGGAAGCGAAGCTGAAATGACTTTTCTGATGGCGCTTAGCTCTAAATGTCTTCTTTGCCGTTTGAGTCAAAAGGGTCTGTCGCACAGCTGACTCCAGTATCACAGGGTGTTTGATAGTTTCTGAGGTAAACAACATCAGAGTGTGATTTGTTATAGATTTTTCTCGGTGCAGCTCATTTAAAACAAGCTGTCTCTATTATCATAACCTGAAGAAATACAGCAACCAATGCTTTGATTACCGCCCGAGTCCGTCACGACCGTACTCGCCCTATTAGAAAGTGTTGCTCTAGCTTCCTCTCTCAGCAGCGCGCCTGGCCAAGTCGCTACAGATGTCCCTGCTAATGGCTGACTGAGGCAGAAAAAACACACACGCAGGCCATTAAATCATCTCGATCTGAGGCCATCTGCCAATTAGACGAGATGTGCACCATCTTGTGTGTATAGCCGCGGTGCAGTGCGGAGGTGGCACCTCCACCAGCGGACAGGGCCCCTGCCCCGGCCTCCCGGCCAGGGCCCGGCCTGAGCACACTAAGCAGTGCAATAATTGGGCCGCTTGTGTCTGCATGATCAAAACAAGTGTGTTTGGTGCTCAGCTACTCCCTCTTTCACATGTCTGCGCTAATGCCTGTCGCTTAGCAAACACTTTGTTTGGGCAAAGGAAGAAGACAGAGAAAGTCTTCCCCGTCCTTCACTGAAATCTCTGCTGTGCCGATCAAAGTGCTGTGTTATTGTTCCTGGCTCAGTCTGTGTATCTACAGCTTTGTGTTCATGTTACACATTATATCCCTGATACCAAACTCAAATGGTATTTGTCAAGCCCTGGACCACATGAAGAAAAAACAAGCTGGTCCCGGCTCACCATATCGCTGCTGCGAAATAAATGATCACCTTGACAAATGGCTTCCCAGAGAGTCGGAGGAACAGGGGCCTGTGATCAATGTGGAGTCAGGGTGCGTCTTACTCAAGCGCCTCATTAACTACTGCAGCTTTCTCTGTGCTCCAGCGCAGCTCCCCGCGGGCCGGCCACTGCTCACACCCCACAGGGACAAGTTTGGGACTATTTAGCCGCACTCAAACGCTTCTCGTGACAAGTCAGATGAAAAAAGCACAGTGACGGATGGATATTGAGGAAGCAGACAATAGGAAAGTGGTTTGGGGGAGTTGGAAAGTGGGCGTAATGCAGAGATTGTGTGAGGAACAGTGAGATGTTTGGAGCAGCACACAGAAGATTGATGGAGTTGGCTGGAGTTGGCTGGGTGCAGCGGGGTGAGCAGAGTGCGTGTGAGCCGATGTGGAGGTGAGTGATTTAGCTGTGAGGCTCTGCTCTGAGGAACAGGCCCTCAGGAGCTGATCCGTGCTAATGCAGACACGGACCGGGTTATCCGTGTGGACCACTGCTCAAAAACAACTGCCCTTCACTCAAGCTGCTCTTCACAACACAACATGGGACAGGCGGACACATGACAAGCTCTGTTTACTGTCTAATTACTCCACCTCCACCCATAGGTCCTGGCATCCTGTTCTGAAGCTAAACTGGTGATTTTACACTTGTATATACTTTAAGTAAAAACATATACTGATAATTATGGGTTTAAGAGAAAACACATTCCAATGCCACACAATCACTCATTGCAGTAAACATTCCTATAGTTCACATTATGTTTTCACCTCTGTTGTTACTCTGAAGTATTCTCTTAGAGAAACTAATTAGTCCTATATGGTATTATGTTTACCTTGGAGACAGATGCAGATTAACGCCAACAGTGCAGTGGTGGTTGTGCCTATGGAGACTGTACACAATTTAGCTATGTATTTAGTGCTAAAAGTATGTTGAATTAGGGGCCATATAGAATAAATACACACAATATCCTTTGCAGCACTTTTGGTGAGATTGGGTTGGGTTTCTTGAAAGCTCATACAACCTCACCTCACCACAGATCTAATCTGTAATTTGGCCTGATGGTATCCTGCCAAAAGCAGGTGGCAGTCCCTCCACCAGAAAAGTTCCATAATATATCTTTAAAATCAAACTCCTCATTTTAGAATTTAGGCTGCGTTTTTTTGTACATATGCAGACAAACGCTTCAGATGATGTGTTCTATCTCATTTCCAATTTCGTCTTCATTGTAGGAAAGAAAAAAAAACACAAACGCCAGTATATGTGTGTGTGTGTGTTTTTAAAGACTGCCTGAATAAGTCTGCATGGAAAGACCTGACCTCTTATAAATGTATACATTGAATTTCCAGTCTGCTATTTGAGAGCTTGATGCTGCCCAGACAAGCTACAGATTAGTTTGATTAAGAATGCCAATAAATGGATACTCAACACTGTGACCCTGGTCTTAAAATGCCACCACTTTACATCATATTCTTATTGGACTTTCAGACATCTCACGGTCTGAGTCACACATAAATGGGCTAAGAAAAAGATATTTAATGGTTTGTATGGATCCGAGAGTGGGTAGGCCAAATCAATGCGTTTATAGAGTATGGGGAAGGTGAGGCGGACCTGCTAAAACACACCGCGAGGTGGCTTTCTCCGTAGTAATCAATGGTGGCGCATCAGTGATCAATGTCCAAATGCATTTTTAATTTGATTTCACAGCATCAGGAAATTGCCATGAAGTATTCTCGGACTGGCGCGAGGCAAAGCTGGCGTTACGTATTGCCCAGGACCAGCACGCCTCAAAATTGATTATTACAAGCTTGTCAGTCAGTGCTCCGAGGTTCAAGCTCACTGGAGGCTGTAAATACATCTGCACTAAACACTGTGCTTTTAGCTTATAACAGCAGCGCTAACTGCGGGACAGAAGGCACAAGCTTAAAATTGGATTCTGGATGTTTAGTTTAGGGAAAATGTGTTGGACTAAACAAAATACAGCTAAACAAAATGTATGTTATTCATTCCTCAAGGCATGTGTAAAAGAGTTTCTTCCAAGCATGTATTTGCATTCAGATTAGTAATACTTTGAAAAGGTTGATAGTACACACTTGTTATAGCAAATGTTTTGTGGGTTTTAGCGCTGTGCATCAAAGTTTGAATCATCCAACGAATGTACCAACAAAATATACATATTTTCTGGACTGCCAAATCAATATCTGTGTGGTTTAACATGACCAATCCCGAGCTATGACTGGAGCAGGTAATGCGGATAAAGGGTTTTTCTTGCCCAAGGACACAATGATAGTATAAAACGATTTAGCCGCAGTCGAATTACAAACCCTGTTTAGTGCCATAGTTGCCTTGCAAGCATGCAATACTTAAATATAATGATGTACAACATATCAGGAAGAAGATAGCAACTAAAATCCATGTGTGTAATGCCAGTGACTGTGGAGGGTACATTAAGTTTGTCAATGTATCAATTAAAAACACTGTCAATTAAAAACACTGTCAAATTTTAGCTTTTAGAATAGTTTCCTGTTATCTGTTATTCTGAATAATATACTGTAGTTACATGTGTCTCAATTGATGTTTTTGATTGGCTTTTTTCAAATAAAGAGAAAAGCTCATTATGATAAAAGTATTACATTTTTATTTGAGAACAGCTTTTGTATTCTTTGACAGTGATATAGTAGATTGTTTCCTTGGAGATGCAGACACAACAGGCTTTAATCATTTTGCCACACAAGTTTAATGTTTAATAATACATGTACTTGGGAGTATGAGTTTTTCCTCTGAGTTAAAATGAGAAATGGGAATTTGCCCATAAAATGGATTTAATTCTTCTGGCCATATCTCCAAGCCCATATTTAATATATACGATCCAAGAGGGAAATTGGAGAAACTTTGACTATTACTCTGCTCCAGTAAAGTCTCTGGTCTCTTTATGTGTGGCTTCTCCAGACGACTCCGGCCTCAGACCTGCTCAGCTTTAATATGGAGCTATTGGTAGGTCTGGTCATTATCGCCCTTCATGGACTTTGATGGGGACGTGCCCTGGGACCAATCAGGAGGCAGCACAGGTGAAGAGAGTGCCACTTTATTTAACAGGTGCCCAAAGAAAAACATCGTTGGGTGCTCATACGCCATCAAAGCCCATTAGCATTCCATGTGCTGGGAGGTTATAAAACCGCACTTAACTGGCACGGGGGGCCCACCGGAGATGGTCCCGATCCCAGACAGGTAGAACCAATTTCAGACTCAATGATTTGAATGCAAATGTCTGCCACAAAGAGCGCCTTCCAAGTTGCGAATTTCCGCGCCACAGTACATTAGACTGGGAGTCTGCAGTGCGGTGCCCCTTACCCACTGGGAAATTATATTGCAGCTATGATGGAAAAGCCAGCTGAGGAGGGACAGATCAAAGCGGGTGATAGGTGGACGGTCACTGCCACCTGGAGGAGTTTGATTATTTGGGAAATGGCTCTTGTTATGGTACACAGACCTGAAAACGATATTGCCGATGGTCAAAATATATATTTTTTTTGTTATTGAAGCGGAAGGGTGCTTGAGCGCTGTGGACTTATCAGTGTCTGTAATGAAAGAGCTCAGAGTGGACACAGGTTGGTGCTCCGTCATATCTTGTTCTGACTGGTCCTCTCTCCTTAATACTCCCAGCGCGTACAGGGCCAGATACTACTGAGGAAGTGTTTTTCTTTATTTTTGTTTTACTTATATTTTATTTGAGAGGTGGGCAGATTATCAAAATATCAATATTGTGAATGTTGCTTTGACACACAAATTTTAATATCAAGTTTATTGTTTATAATAAAAAAATGCTGCAAAAAGAGCTGATTAAAAATGTAAATGGAAAACACAATCTCGTAAACATCCAAACAAGGATATAAAGTGATGTTTTTGCACTTTTGTGTGTTTCCCATTTGCCTGATACTTAAACCTCAACTAATACATTTGAAGACATGTTTGAGTCATAGACTGTATAAAGAAGTGGACTAAGGGAGTGTGACGTCACCCATAGCGTTCGGCTCTTTTTGAATGGAGCGTGAATTTTCAGCCAAGTTCTATTGTATCATAACAACCAAAGAGCCAATCTGGAGCGGGGCTGTTGAAGGTAACGCCCCTTCCCGCCTGCAGCTCTGGTTGTGCTTAGCAACGCTTTCAATGTCGCCAATGTTAGTGGGAGAAACCTCAGAGAAAGAAGGCTCCTGATTGGTGTGTTATTATTGTTCTTATCTTGATTTACGGACACAATGGTGAACATTTTAAGACCAAAATGATGAGCCTGACAGCAGTAGTTATGGAGAGAGGGGCGGCAGTTTTGCAATACAGTGAATTGGAGTCAGAGTCGATGGAGCCAGAAGCGCGCCCATGCTCACTTCCTATTTGCAACGTGGCGGCTAGCGGATTAGCTATGTCCATTTATATATACAGTTTATGGTTTGAGCCCATTTCTGTTGGAGTCACATAATCTAAACATCGAGATAATTTGCAACGGGCGGCTAGCGGATTAGCCATGTCCATTTATATATACAGTTTATGGTTTGAGCCCATTTCTGTTGGAGTCACATAATCTAAACATCGAGATATTCATTATAAGGGCTGCGAGAAATTGCAATTTCACTGGGCGCAATTAGCAAATCACAAAAGCTGCAATTTTTGAAGCACATTAATTTCCTCATCAGACAACAAAATATCCTCTTATACTGCATTAAAAAACTGTAGATCTGTTCAAACATGTTCTGAAATGTGATTTTTGTATTTGCGCAGCCCTAATCATTATTTTCAATATCGCCCACCCTTATTATTAATGTCATTGTTAAAATTGGTGTAAATAACTGGCTTAATCTGACAACAAGTGGACAATATCATCACAGCTTACAAACACGGTTCAAGTCCCCCCTTTTCAATATGTGTAGAGCAATAATGAGGTTATCAGTTAGAAGTGAGCTTTCCCATTGAAATTGTAATTATGTGAACGTCCTGGACCCTTTGGCAGCTGTCGTTGTTGTAATGAGAATATTTGAAGAAAATTGAAATCGCTCTAATTCTCTGTACATCCACAAGGAACCGTGGTAATTTGACCCTTGAGCAATGCGCATTCACCTCTACGACTTCACAGATTTTTGTTAGGGGGGAATACGAATATCTTCTAGTGAAAGTGTGCTATTACAAAAATGATAGCAAAGTCTTAAACGCTTCTAAGTTGTAAATGGATTGGAAAGAAAATTCTTAAGATATATTCTACTGCTGCTACTAGAAACCCGGGTGCACTTTAGTCACTTAGAACAGAGCAATGAAAGAGGGTACATATGTTCTAGTTATTCACAGACTGTATCAAAGACAATGCAAAGTCATGGGATCACAGCACAACACTGTAAGCTGCGTCGCACTCTTTTCTTTCCTGCCTTGTTTCCGTATCTTCCACTTCATCATTTAATCAGGTCTCGTGTTGGTCGGCATCAAAAATCTATTTCGAATTCATTTGCTGCCTTGATGTGTAAATTTGGTTATGGTTAATACATGAGCTACAGCACATGCATAATCATGCCTCTCCAGTCTCACACTTGCACCTCACTGCGTCCTGGAGTTCTCCCCCATTGATTCATATGAACAATACGTGACCAGTCGTACACTACAGGGACCCTTCAACTGTGGGGGCGCCCCTCTGTCCCATTAGCCAATCAGATCAGAGCTGCTTTAGACAGACATTATAGACGGCTGTTAGCATTTGTAACAGCTAGAGTAGGGACAAGAAGGGCAGTGACATGCTGGTCACTAATACTTGCCTATTTATTACCAGTTTATTATTCTACCTCAAATGGATAAGATAGCACTGATCAGTGTGTTTAAAATGAAGTCACAAAGATTATCAAGTGACTGAAGTTTGAGTATTTATATCAATCTCTCTAAGCTATCTCTCTAAAAAGTTCAAATGTTTAAAATGTTTGACTGTCCAATGAACAAAATGCACCCGCCTTTTGAATTTTACTGAAGAAATTCCATTTATGATCATATTCTAATTAAATATTGTATCCCTTATCCAAATGTGTATACCGTATCCAGCTTGTAGTAATAGCCTGTACCTGTCCCGAAAATCGGCTTTGGCTCTGCTCCAGTGTGCTGCAGCCTTGTTTGTTAAGGTATTAATACGGTTGGTTCAGCTGTTCCCGATGTAGCTCAGGGCTGTGTACAACAGACATCTGTGTTGTGTTCTCACCACGCTGATTTGTGAGCAATACATTCATTATATGCCATTCATTTAGCACCTATACATTACAGCTTACATATCCTGTATACTGCCGCTAAATGGACCACAGTCTAGACCAGCTTTGATCCACATATCTGCCTCTTCTCGTCGTGTTATTGTAGGTTGTTACTGAATCATTCTACAAAAACAACAAAATGGGCTGCAAGATTAATCGCAATCTTTGAAGTACCATATTTTCCCTGACCAAAAAACCCCAAAATATCCAGTCTTGTTCTGCATAAATAGATCTGTACATGTTCTGAAAGGTGATTCCTGTATTGTTTTCCAGTCTTTTTGCTAATTCTTCTGGATGTGTTTAAATGTGAACTTTGAACAGGATCCTACTATTAAAACCAAATTGTTCAGCTCTAAACAAAATATCCCACACTAGTGCAAAGGTACGATAAATATTGAACCACAAACTACTGTTCCATCTATCATTTATTGAACACATATCGAACTAGTTGCAAACCTACTGACATTTTGTGGTAGGCCTGTCACGTACTATATCAACTTATTGTTTAATATATGAAAGCTGGAACAATATATTTTGGGGCTCACTATTTATCTTGTGAACAATTTCTTTATAAAAGTGGGGAGATTTGGGGTAATTTTGTTGTAATGTAAATAACATTTGAGCTGAAAAAGGTTGAACAAGTGACTTCTATGGCTAATTGTTGCTTCATTCTGCTATTTGTTTGTTGCAGCTCATGCCTCTTAATGATACTGTCCATTAAAAAAGTGGTTTACTGGGATTATCTTGCATTATTGTTATTGTGTCAGTGGTATAAAGTAATTTCAATATTATCGTTTATCACTGTATTACTCTGTAACAATATATTGTGCTTCAAAATTTGTTATTGTGACAGGCCTATTTTGTGCTTTCATTTCTGCCCCGTACCAGTGCGTACAGTTCAATCGTTTCAGGGTTAGGATTTGGCCATGCAATGGATTTGGTATAATGACTGAGAGAAAGAGGCAAAAAAAAAAGGGAATAGAGATAGAGAATAGCTTGTCGTCTTAACACTGAAGTAACTGGACATGATGTATCAAGATTTTTTTTATTAACTGTAATTAGCCCTGTCACTATAACGCATTTTGAAGTTCGATACAACATAAAAACCCAATAACAGATTTAAACCACAAGTCTATTCTAAATCTGCAATATGGTTAAAAAATGCAATAACTAAATACCAGAATGAAACACTTAGTACTTAGTTTGCATCTGTAATGAGCTATTAATTCAATCTTTTATGGCTTAAATCTTATCATAGCCAAAAAATAACCAAAAATTTCCCAGTAGTGCAAAGAAAATGTACTACATGTACACACCATAAATATTGACCCCCAAAAATATAGTTTTAGCTTTCATATATTGAACAATAAGTCGATATAGTAATTATAGACAGGCCTAATTGTAATAGGTTTGGGCAATATTGCCAAAAATAAATAACTTGATATTTTGGGGGTTATCTCGATGACCATAATTAGGCAGTGTTATGGAAATTCGAAGTATCGCATAAAACATGAAACCGCGACGTTAACTACAAAAGTGCAGAGAAGGCACTGTTTGGAAGATTAGCCTGCATGTTAGTTTTATTATTAATCAGCTCTTTTTGCAGCCTTTTTAAAAAATACTTGTGTTATAGACGATTTTGCACATCTCCAAGATGACAAAACAACGCAATATTATACACAATATTATACACAATATTATACGCAGTGTTATACTTTTTTATATATATATATCTCCCACCTCTACACGACAATAGAACATCCAATTTAATACAAGTTTATAGCTGCAGCAGTGTTTGGTGATCATAACATAATAACATAACAGTGCGTTCATTTAGCCTCGAATCATTTTACATTGCAGAGTACATTTCCTTTGTGCTGCTAAACGTGCCAGAGTGGAGCCCAGCGCAGCACTGGGAGGCAGAGACAGGCTGTGGCCATGCTGTGTGTGGGTGTGTGGAATATCAATGTCCTGCTGCGTCCTCACTCTCCCGGTGTGAGTCCAGACGCTATTAGGTGGCATTTAAGGTGTGTTCAGTCTGTGTCTGCCTGCCCTGCTTTGGATTACCTGGATTGATTGTTGGTGAAAGCCCGGTAATAATGCTGTGTTTTGGTCCTTTTACAGCCAGGTTGCTTCTGTCCGCACACTGAGCTGTTTTTGTTTATAAAGACACTTCTGTTCGGTCAGTGGTTTTGGTTGTTCTAATACTGCATGTAAATGTCTTTGTTATGTGTCTCACAAATGCTGTAAAATTTGGTGCAGAAATATGACTTTGTTCCCTTACACTTTAAGTTTCTGTCCCTGTTTAGTGCCATAGTTGCCCTGTAAGCCTGTAATACTAAACTATAATGATGTATAATATATCAGGAAGAAGAAAGCAACTAAAATCCATGTGTGTAATGCCAGTGTAGAGAAGATTAGCAAGTTTGTCCTTGTCTAACAGTTAAATACATGGACAAATCTTAGCTTTTAGCATAGTTTATTGCATTATATTTTTCCAAGTAATATACTGTACTTACATGTGTCTCATAAAATAAATTAAATTATAAATTAAGAAAAGCTCATTATGATGGATATATTAAATGGTCACATGGTTAATGGTCACATTTTTATACAGCGATTTTCCACCTTCAAGGCACTAAAAGCGCTTTACATCAAGGAACCACTCACCCATTCACACACACATAGACACTGGGGGCGAGGTGGGTTAAGTGTCTTACCCAAGGACACAACGGCAGCATTCATCTGTGGGAGCTGGAATCGCACTGCCAACCTGTGGGTCAGTGGATCTGACCCCTCAACCAATGATGTTTATGTCGAGAGCAGGATTTGTACCACCAACCTTTGGACAAACACTCTACCAGCTGAAGTACTGTCGCTATTACATTTTTATTTATAAACAGTAGCTTTTTTAAATTCTTTTTCAAACTCCTTTTAGCATATCTTTATTGTTTATTCTGGATCCCCATTAGCTCTTACAGCAGCAATAATTATTCTTCCTTGGGTCCACGATAGATCCATTAAATCCTAAATCGATCCTAACTAACCTTAACTCTATATTCAATGTTAGATGTTATATCACCACCAGATGTGATTGTGTGTTTTATTGGGCGCTCATTAATAATTCATTATGTGTGTTACAGGTCACATGGGGTTGGGCCTACCACAGCTGCTCGGGGCGGGCTACACTGTTGAGGGTTGCTTGTTAATCGCACGGCTATGAATAATACAACAACTCATTTTGACTTGGCTGTATCAAAGTTTTGTTTGATTGTAGCTGGTTTTACACACAACAAGTGAATATAAAATAAAATGGTA
This sequence comes from Periophthalmodon schlosseri, assembly GCA_000787095.1. Classification (NCBI taxonomy): domain Eukaryota; kingdom Metazoa; phylum Chordata; class Actinopteri; order Gobiiformes; family Gobiidae; genus Periophthalmodon; species Periophthalmodon schlosseri. Next base: position 19,224 of record KN472576.1, read on the forward strand.
AAACATAGGAAGTGTAGATCTCCACCAAGTCATACCATCTCTATCCAAATAGTAAAAATCAGTCCTTCTCTTGATTGAAGTCTTCCAATATAGAGCTTGTTTATAAATCACTATAGTTATAGTAATCACTATAATTACTATATCGACTTATCGTTCAATATATGTTAGATGGAACAATCATTTTTGGGGGTCAGTATTTATCGTGGGTACTTTTTCTTTGTACTACTGCTGAACTTTTTGTTATTTTTCTGTACTACGGAAACATTCGAGCTATAGACGGTCGAATACATAACTTCTATGACTCATTATAGATGCAAACTAAGTACTTAAATATTTTATTCTTCAACTTATTTATTGCAGTTCGTGTTTTTTTTACCGTATTACACATTTAGAGTGGTTTTCTTGGGATAATCCTGCTTTAGGGGGATTATATCAGGGGCAAAAATTAGTTTCCGTATTGTTGTTTATCGTCTATATTTACTTCAGGGATATATCTTGAAAATGTGTTATCGTGACAGCCCTAGTAGAATCCACATGACATTTATTCTTATATTGGCCTTTTGTTGCCGTAGCATGTTACTGAACAACACAGTAATTGCCGGATGAATGGGATTTTTTTAGAAGGCATATTTCATGTTAGATTAGGGTTAATCATATTAACATGAACAACGACAGTTGTGTTCTTTTCCACATGCTTATATGAGATCTTCACATACTGTATATATTACCGTACATCTTACGTAGTTACTGAATAGTGAATCAAATATCCATCAGAAATAATTTAGGTTGAATCCACTGTTGATTTTTTTTTTTTTTTTTCAGAAATTGGAGCAAATTTTCATTTTTATTTTTGTAATTTTTTTTATGGTGCAACAAAGAAACCAACAGCCACATCTTGCTAACAAAAGCTGTTTAGACGTAAAATCAAACTTAATACAAATCTAATTTTTGCTAAGTATTCTGGAACGATAACAGAAGAAAATTCCTAGCTGACTTTCCTTCACCTGTCTCTGTGGAAATGCCGTGATGTCACAGCCTGTCCTCGGAGACCTCACCTCTGATTGGATAAACATGTCCTGTTCATCCTCATTATGGTATCAGCCATGCATTGGAGTTAGCTATTTTTCAATCACTTCCACTCAACAACATGATCACTTATGAACATACTGATGGATCCCTTATATTACATATGACGCAAACATATTTTTCTATTTAATTAGGAAAATGTCATGTTGATCCAAGGCGTCTCTTTATGAAAAAATGTAAATCTGCTTATGATGTATACATAAAGTACACAATATTTTTCCCACATATTTGACCAAAATATGTCTTGCACCAGATATTTTGTATTTGCATTAAATTAGACAGTGTTTTATTGTGTAATAATCGGGAGGTGCGTGTAAGCAGGCTGGCTGTTGTTAACTTTACCGACTCTGCACTGGTCTCTGAGAGTTGAGAAAAGTGCTTATAAACTCATCACAGTGACTAATTAGGATGTTTGGACTGCACAGTGTAAGTAAGGAATAACTTTGGACCACTGCAAACCATTTAAATGAACTAGTTATGTTTTTCGGTTGGTAAAAAACACAGCACTTTTAATTAATATGAATTATTTACAGAGAAAAATGGCGTTAGATTTCATTGGTTACACAGAAGAATACAAATCCATTGGCTTTATATGTAGCCTATTATAATGTAACGTTAGTATCTTACGCTCTTTATTTAGACATATTTCTCAGTAAAGATGATTTCTTTATATTTCGCCTGTATCTTGTGGCTGTTGTTGTTTGTTGTGTTTTTGCTCAGCCTTTGGCCCTGCTCTGCTCTCACCTTGTGTAGAGTCAATGGAGGAGTCCCAGTGGACCCCCAGCTCCACCGCAGTGCTGTGCGTAGGCGTTCAAACAGGGCCGACCTCAAGTCACTCCTCCATTTCATTTATAGCCACATACAGATTGTATTGTATTGTTGTTTAGCTTCATTTGTTAAATTATTTTAGCTTCAGAGGTAGTCATAGGACAGTGTTTTTGAAATTGAGATGCAGGACTAATCTCGTTAGGGGCAGGATAATTATAGCTCCTCAGATCAGTAGCCTCTGATTTGAAATGACTTCCGCATAGCAGTCAAAATGTCATGATTTGAAAAACATTGTCCAGATGACCTTTTAAACATTTTCGACAATGGCTCACTCCTGGACAAATGAGGGATTACACTGACTACTTCACTAAAAACGCTATTAATTATATGGTAAAATTCTGGCAATTGGTTTTACTGAAATAAAGTAATCCAAATGAGTTAATAACTGAACTCATTTTGAAATGCTTTTGCCTATCATTAAGTACAATGGGGTAATCTGGAAATTTGACTATAAAACACTGGAATTATACTTACTTGTAAGAACAGGAGCCATATAAATTTGACATTCAATCAAAAATCGCTGAAAGACATGTACTGCAATTTTCTTAGAGCTTACTACACTTTAAAAATCTGGCAGCCGTTAGTGGTTAGTAATTTTGCATCATACCGGCTCATGTTTTAATTTTTTATCCAGCATTTAACTGTAGTAATAAGATAATTCACTCTAATTTTTTTCCGTTTTTGCAGTGAAATTCTGTTAACAGCTGTTATTTTACCTTGAGCTTTTTACAGTGTGTAGCTGGTAAATTCTGCAGTGTCTCTTTCTATGTCTTTCACTATAGCACACGTACAGTAAGAGATAGATGGTTATGATAAATAGATTTGCTTTTGCAGCACTTAAAGAGATTCTGTGCCACTTCCCAGGAGAAAGAAGGAAAAAAAAGTTATGAGAAAAAATAACCAAAAAGGGTTGAGGTTTGAGGGGGGAGGCGGAGATTTGAGTGGAGCGGAGATGTAAAGGGAAAGGTAGCGTATGGAGAATATTAATGACATGTCAGGATGTAGAGAATCTTTTAAGACCTTTATTCTGGTGCCTACAGTAGGGGAAGTCGCTGTTAAACCAGGGAGATTGAAAAGCAGAAGGTAACACACTCAGATATGAATGATAATGGACTCAAGAGGACTACATTCCTCACCTTTTTGTTATATTTCAAATTGACCTCTTCCAACAATAAAAGTAGCTACCGTAGTTATGTGTGCAGCTGGCATAATAGCGTCTCATCATATGTCTGAGGCATTCGAGTACATTCGGTTACCCGTGGATATGAAAGACAATACTTTCCCATGCATGCAATAACCATGGACTGCATAAAGGAGTGGACTAAGGGAGTGTGACGTCACCCATAGTGTTCGGCTCCGGTCAAATGAAGCTCATCGAGGCTAGCGGTTATAGAGCGAATTTGGAGCTAAGTTCCATATTTTATTTTCGCGTTAATACAAACATTTTAAGACCAAAATGACGAGTCTGACAGCAGCAGTTACGGAGAGAGGGGCGACAGTTTTCTCATGTAAAGAGAATTGGAGCCAGAGTCGATGGAGCTGGA
>KN472576.1:24818-49564 GCA_000787095.1 Periophthalmodon schlosseri
ATCAGGAGGTTTATTCCCTGGGAGCACTTAGGGCTGTTGAAAACACTGTGGCCTATGACTGAAGGAGGAAAAAAACGAAAGAGGGAGAAAGGCAGTAGATAATCAAATCCTCATCTGAGCCTGTCTACAGTCATTCGATCCACACAAATATAAATTGGAATATAACGCTTCTCCTCGTCATTATCTGCCGTGTGAAGTGTACATATGGGAATGCCTACACCTCCAAAGCCTATAATGTCCACTGGCGTAATACGTAATCCGGTCACTAGGGGTCATAAAGTAGACTTGGTGCCAGTCCCAAGCCTGGATAAATGGAGACAGTTGTATGAAGAGCTGCTGGGGTTAAAACTTTAATTAAAAAAAGAAATAAAAGGAAAAATGCAATCACGGTGCTCTATAGGATGTATAGATAAATGGTTTTGGCCACTCCATAAAGGAAAAAATCAAAAGTACTAATTTCTTGAAATACATTACACTATTGCAATATATAAATGTAAAAAAAAAAAAAAAAAAAATCTAAATTATTCAAAATTATTCCATTTCTGGCTTCAACAAAAGTGCCTTTTTCATTTTTTATTTAGTTTGGATTTTTCAGTCTTTTGAAAAACTAAAATTTCCACTCCGCCTTCAAAGTAGGCTTGCACTTGCACTATTCCTTAATATCGTAATGGTCATAGCAGAGCACACAAAATTCCTACCAAACTTAAAATGAATTTGATTATGTCTCAACAAGTACACGCCGAATAACATCAACATTGCCTATAGTATGTTGATCTTATGCAGTACAGTACAAGACCCTAATTAGCCGACTAAAGGAAATTAAGTTTTGGTAAAATGTGTCTTGAGTTCGTAACCTCAAACGCTGGTGTAAGGGGCTAAATTAGCACCAAGGAAACCATATCTCCAGTTAATGTGCAGAGCAGGAAGATAACAGCATCTCAAAAATGCCAGGCACATTAACATTCCTCTGCCGTGCTGTGTGCGCGAGAGAGGGCTCAGTTTTTAAATCTATAAAAAATAAATTGGTGTTCCGTCAGCAAAAATCTGCCTCTCCTCCTCCGCCACTCCTTCCTCTTCATTAGACAGTTCATCAGAAATCTATCATCCTATGTTTTATTTATGAGCAAAGGCCATTTAACTCGTGGCACCTGCTCTTAAGTTATTTAGGCTTTTGTAATAGTTTGACACAGGTGTCTCTATTGTATAGGATTCACTTTAATGCGTTTATCTTATCACAGCATTCAGAACACAGTGAGACGCATTGCTGTGTTAATCCCTAACAGCTGGAGACATTATACCTGAATTTCCACACAGGAGGAGTGGACTTTCATAACACTACAGGCGTAAGAAATACTGATTTTGTCCATAGAATTAAACAATACATCCAGATTGGCCAGATACATCACAGGGTCACATCACTAGTACATCTTATATTGTTAAATTGTCCCCCCTACCTAATGGTGCATTCACTTGTTGAACATATTTAGAGGTATTTTGAATATTTGTAACATTAAATTGGCTATCATGTTACATCCTAGTTTTCCTCATAAAGCACTGACCTCCTAAAATGTGCCAATTCCCAGTTTGCATTCAGGAATTCCTGCTTGTCAATGTAATGTACTTCCTGTATTAGAAATGATGTAGCCATATTTACCAAAAAGTGGTTGTCTGTTCCACTGACCCAAACAGCTGCATTGACTTGTATGCAAATATCCATTTTCAATCGGGCTTCGGTCCGAGCAGTTCGATCCAGGTCCGACTCGCTGAAAGGTAATTTACCCAGAATCCCTCATGCCCAAGGTCACCTGCAGGAGTGACACGTTTAATCACTAACCTCTTCACACTGTTATAAGAGGCCAGAGCAGGTCAGCCTAAGTAAACTGAGTCTCACTGGGTGCATTATAACAAGGTCCCGTGCTTTGTGAGGCTCCTGCTATGTGAGCTGCTGCAGATGATAACACGGGAGCCGCTACACTTTGGTTAATTGGTAAATTTGCATCATAATGATATAAGCCTGAACCTAAAATTGATGCTAATTGACGCGCAGCAAAACAACTTTTGAACATGCACACACAAGTTAAGAATGGATGAAGGTTCAGAGCAAGAACTCAAATGTTTAAATTCAAAATGTTCTTTAGAAACACTCTACAACCATCTGATATTTAAACAACACTGGTTAGAACCCTTTATGATTTGGTATTTTTCATTTGTGATTACAGTCTCAATAGGCTTAGGACAGGCACACGCCATAAACAGACTTGTATCTTGGTAGCTCATGTATGACAACGAACTCGTACATAACATAATTTGAGATATTTGATGCACGTGTTGTGTATTTTACCTGTTTTGGCTCTCTACATGTATTGTTATCTTGAGAAAATTCACAATAAGCTTGAGGCACTGTCTGCTCTTTATAAGAGAACTTATGACCCATTAAATGATATACAAATATATCTGGCTGCTGATTTGGTACTTCCCACACTGCATTAGTTGTAAGTAATCGTTTCTTTTATTTGAAAAGGAAATTAAATTAGGTTTCTACTTCGATTCTGAAGGTCTATGAAAAATCTATGTAAATGTAATCTATGTCCTCCAGAATGCCTTGGACACATGAACTCAAACAGGAGTAAATACTCCTGTTTAAGCCAATATTCAGTGTGATAAAGGTGCTGTTGTGCTGAGCCGCTCTGTCCACTGCAGCCCTTGGAGTTTCCTTTCTTTTTAATAGCCCATTCTGATTGAGCACTTTTATTTGCAAAGATTTGTGTGTGTAATTTGGATTACCTTAGTATGCTATGGCAGAGTAGTAAACATTTCATTAGTCAATAGTTGCAGTTAAATTGTCTGTCAGTGGGTTTTATTCTAATTGTTATGTGGAATTAAATTGTGATAAGGACAAACTAATCAAGTTGTAATTTCCGCAATGGCGTATGAGAGAGTCACAAAAGTAACCTGAATCATTTAGCAACTGATCGTAATTACAAACTATTTTATGAGCGGAAGCAAACAAAAAGTGAAGGCACAACCCATACCGAAAACATTTTGGTATCAAAAACTGGGACCAAAAAAACAAAAATCAAATTTCCATAACACGTTTGGATGCCTGCTTAATCCTGGGAAGTTTGTATCATTCAAACAATTTGTACATCAGTTGATTATCCATAATATGATTTTGTACATATCATAACGCGGGTGTGTTGTTTTATCTACTGCATGTAAAAGAATAACTATCTGCATTTGTTTATCTGTTTTACTGATATGCTACAATACAATGACTTTCTGCTCCTCCTCCTAGGTCTGTGCTGGTCAGTTGTATAGATTTGCGGCCTCATTTATCAAGCGTTTGCTCATGTGCTAAACAGCTCAGCACACTAAAAGTGGAGCAAAAACCTGACGCAATTTCTCAGAGGCGCTAAAGAAGACGCAACGCAGTTTTTCTCCTATGCTGGAATGAATATGCAAAAACGGGGCATTTTCTCCAACTTGCACAAAAATGAAGGCGGAGGAAATGCAAAAGAAGTTGTTTAGCAAGTGCTGCCAGATTTATTACAGCTATGAGGGCAAAAACAGTGTGATAATATAGTACAGGAGAGACAGGTGCAAACTTTTTACGCAGGATAGCTGCTGCAATTTGTGCACCTATTGGCTCTGTGCACAACGGTACCCGGCTTGTTCCAATCAGAGGGACAGTCGGCCCAATCATTTAATAATAATGCGTAATGCAATGTCTATGACGTTTTTGCCGAGTGGCGCTAAACTCTATAAATGCTGACAGATCAGGCAGTGAACAGGAGCCGCAGGTGGGAACGTGTTAAACACTTTACAAATGTGAGGAAAACGTCACCAGAGAACACTTCTGCTTTTGGAAAAGTACATCACCGCGTAAAGGCATCCTGGATGAGGCACCTTTTTTTCGTGCACGTACTTCCGAGATCCATCATCCCTTGTTTGAGTCCAAATCGAAAAGGATAGTTAACCTACTATTATAAGTTTTCCCGGGTCCCTGTCAGACGCTCCTTATTCCAAATGTTAATTTGCAGCAACACTTCAACAGTTCAGTATAGCCCATAGGAACAGAGGCACACAAGCTTTGCACTCACTGAATGCTCTCATTTACATATTGCAGCATATTACGCACACTTCCCAATGGCAAATCACACGCAACACGCCCACAAATTGCCCATGCTGTTTTTAGTTTATACTCGCAGTTAAGCGTATGGACTGAGGCCCTTAGACTCACCGGTATCTCTTTGCTTAGTATTGACTCTCACTCCACCTCGGTCTTGTCTTGGTTCGTGACTACAACATTAGTTTGGTTTGTGCTCTGTTACACTGGCTCACCTCAGTATCGACTTACAGACATTGAACATTTTATACTCCAGCCCCAGCGTCTGTCCAGAGCAGTTCTACTCTATCTCTCCCCGAGGACTCTGGGTAAGTCTGGATACTCTCTGTAAACCTGCGTGCAGATATAATGCTTATAGGGCTCACAGATGGGGAAAACTACAACATAACAGTAGTAGTAGTTGAAGTTGGAGTAGTAGTAGTAGTTAGTATTTGCAGTAGCAGTGGTGAAAGTGGTTCTATTAAGTTATGTCCTGCATACCCGCCTACTGTTATACTTCCCATCCCGTAGTAGGCGTTATTGGGCAGGGTAGATTTAAGTAGGGGTGAAGAGTGATGGGAGGCATTCAGCAAATTACTGGGGCTGAGAATTGAACTCACAAGACTGAGGCCATTTTCCAAACCATTTCCTCCTCCCTCTTCTACTTAACTCTCAGTGAGATCCCTCATTAGGGCTCTCAGAGCTTTGGCTTTGGAATCAACTGGTGAAGAATCAACTGGTTGTAAAAGAATCAAATAAATGGATAGGTGGAAGTATTTGCAAAAGCAGATCACACTGGAGTCAACTGGAATTTTATGTACTTTTAAATTCTTATTGTTGAGCCAATTTAATGAAAAAAATGAAAAAAAAAATGGATTAAGACAAGTTCCCAAGTTCCTCTTTAGGTTCATACTCTTTAAATAGACATTTTGAGTACTTCTAGCACCTCTGGTAATCACACTTTTTTATTTAATAGACTTTTCGAAGAATTATGCAGATTGGTTTGTTCCTCCACTTTACTTTTTTAAATACACCACTGTAATCACCACAAATTGATTTAGGAGGCTGGTGAATGCTTATTAGAAACGCACTTCGCTAACAACATGCTAATCAACTCAAAATCTCCGTCTGACCTAAATAACGTAATCTTTGCCTAATCAGGAAAGAAAAAGCTTTACACACACTTCTCATAAGCAGCGGGACACAGGACAAAGCTGCTAAGAGTGATTCTAGTCTTGGAAAGTCGGCAGGTGTGGTCCAGTCCTGTTGCTTTAGCTGTTAGCGTTAGCCTATCATTGGTATTCATTGAGAGATCTTGATTCTCCTACAGTGTTTTCTCCCTCCTCTCACTTGACAGAGGACCGTGGGTTAAACGCCGAGGGGAGCGCTCCATCACGACCAGATCTGATCCAATTAAGTCCAGATTTAATCAGGCCCACTGTTGGACGCTGAATACGCAATGTGAGTGGGACAAGGGGACGAGGGGGACTGGGGGGACTGGGGGGACTGGGTGTGATGACGGCTGCATGAGTTTCTAGGAGTAGGCTGCATTTGGAAATGGGCTAATTAAGAAATCGTATGTTCTGTTATAATAGAATGTAGGTTTGTTTTATGGTGACATTTATGGTGCCATGACATAACATTTTTTTTTATATAAATTTAAAGTTATCCAAGAAGCAGTGGTCAAAATGATGGTTACGTATAGGACTACTACAGTAACTTCTAGTGATATTACGTCTGTGAACGAGTCGGCTCTTTTGAACGGTTCCTTAATGTTGGAACCGGATCTCATTTCTTTCTAATTTGTATGCATTTTTAAACTGATTAACGCTGAACCAGCACAAGAATCAGCACAGAAGCAGAGCAGGCAGCACGAATGAGAGATTTCAGTACAAAAAACATATTTGGGATTATAATAGGCCCACCAGTTTTTTGTTTTTTTTAATTGTTATCATTGTAGTGCAACATTTTATTTGTATTTTCATAATTTCAAAGCGTAAACACAATCCCACTGTCAGTTTGAACCATTTTAAACAGATTTTAGCCTTGGTTATTTCTTTCTTTGATTAGTTTGTAGATAAAATTAGTTCTCACATTGGCTTATGTCATATAAATAAATAGTAATAGTAATAGTCTCTCTTTGAAGAGAACAGATCCAAAAGATTCGGATCCCACAAAGGAGCCAAAAGTCCCATCACTAGTAATTTCTTCAAAAAACATATCAAAATTGTATTCACGCACAAGAGAATGAGTTTGGCCTAATTGTGCCAATTCCTTGCCCCCATAAATAGCCTAATTGAATTATTTTGATGAGCAGATGATTTGGTATGGCTTTTTTTCTTTTGATTTTATTCATAGTCCCCCAGTGTTGCAGTCGTCACAGCTTTCCACCCATGTGAGACAGACAGAGTCACATTGAAATACCCTGTTGCCCTGTGCACCATCCACTTGAACAAGCTCCTAATCTTTACTGTTCTTTAAGCCTCCAACCTCTGCTGACCTTCCAGCGATCTGATTTAGAGTCCCGAGATGCTGAGAAGGCGACGGAGCCTCTTCCCCGAGATTCACGGTTGATGCAAACACTCAATTAAGTCCTGATTTAGAGATGGGATTATATCTGTGGCAAGCAGCAACGATCTGAGGAGGTTAATCTTTCACTGGGCTGGCACGCCGTCCGCACACTGTCTGGGAGAGGTGCTTTTTTGGACCTCTCTCCCTCCTCTTGTCGTCCCTCTTGGCTACCGCTGCTGATTGTAGGAACATTTTACTGTGCAGAGGAAGCAGAGCGGTGATATGAAGTACAGCTCCCCAGTGTCCCATCAAAGTCCTGCGTAACTGCTGTGTCACCTTCAGGAGTTTCTGGGGAGGGCCGGACGCACACGCAGAGCTGTTGTGGGGCCTGCTAATGAGACGAAGACGCGAGGAAACTGGGTTGGATTTTAGCATATAGTGCATTGTGTGTGGGTCAGTTGGGAGTCGACCAGGGACTTAATTATAAATGTTGAAATGTAGTTTAAGTTGAGGTGTGTGGGCGATGGCATAGATTTGGGAGTGGAGTATCTTTGGCTGAAATGTGATGCTGCCTTATTAAGTTGTGCCACTTACAAAGAGCATAGTGCTAATAGGTGTTTAGTGTCTGAACCAAATCCAATCTGGCAAACAGATTGTGAAAACAGGGAAAATAACAACCCCAGGATCAGCCTGAATCATGCCAGAAACGCCAATTTTAACATTTTAATTTCGATTTTTATTGTTCCCTCAATTTAATCACAAATACAAAATGTTCCAACATAGTGGTTAGCACTTCAGTCTAGAGTTGTTGCTCTGACTTCACATCCAATTCTATGCAAATTAAATGTTAAATTGTAGGACAGTGAATGATTGAGAAGTGATTGGCTGTACCATACTTCAGGCTGTAATTTGCCAGTTTTGCCATCAACCTCTTGAAGTCCACGGGAAGCAAAGTTTACATAAATTAAATTGCAATGACAGATTTAACGGATGGTAGAAACATCAGAGACAATGGACAAAAACATTGTCCAGAAGATACCTTTAAAACCTTTTCCTCCATGGACTACTCCTGGACAAATGAGGGATTACACCCGTCTAGGTGTAAGAGATGTGACGTTTACCGTATGTCGGTCATTCTGATTTCACCTCATGTCCCTTGAATCCGACTTTTCAGAGATATATTTGATTTGGGTGACTGCTGCTGTTTGAATGTCACTGAAAATAGGACACTTTCAGGGCACTGCTATAACCTCTATTGAAAATCCACTGGGCCCTTGCTTTAGATTATTTGTATTAGTCCCAAAACATTTTGCAACTCTCCAAAAAGAAAAAAATCCTGCAATTACACACAGAATAATGCGTGCAGATATTAAGGGATGGAAAGGTGTAATTTACTAATTACGGTGCAAAAAGCCTCCTCTTTCCAGTGTCCCGGTGGAACAGGTGTCTTTGTGTGCTAGCCAGCGCACATCACTGTCTGTAATTACCTCTTGTGTTTGGTTGGAGCGTTACCTCACTTGTTATTTCCAGGTGTAAATGAGAAGAGAAGAGGAAGCCAGTGCACTTCTTCAGGAGGGTCGACTGTTTCAACACCGCTCTGTTTGTAGTGTTCGGTTGGATGCCCGCGCCTCTCACACCCGCCCTGATGTCGCCGTGGTGATGGTGCATGTTCAACTCTGGCACTCTCTCCATAACTTACTTCTTTTGTATTTGCATAACGAACAAACAGGAAATTGTGTTCATTTGTATGCAAATGTGTTTGTCCCCAAGGCTGGGATTTTGAATTAAAAGTTTTACCGTTCCATTAATTCCAAATTACACACAGACACTGACACGAGCCCCTCTCCGCTCGGCAGGGGGTGCATCCGACTACCCATCCAAACGCATCTCCGTCAGTTTAGACTGTTTAGTTTGCCATCTGCGAATCCGGAGTTGAAAATTTGGGTGTAATGTGGTCTGCTGATTTGCAGATTGATCACAGGCGCCATGTTGCAATCTCCTCTTAATTATGTAGTGAAAATATGCGGGGATTGTGCAGTGATTGATTCGGGAGGATACTGCGAGGGACAGACCAGGAGAGGCTGACTGACAAGTTGGAAAGAGCGTTGAAGGCCGTGTGTACTCTGCCCATGTAGCACTAGCTTATCAACCCCCCTCATTAAAACGCATGCTTATGAAAAATGCATGGCCCCATCAGTGACGTGTGTGCGATGTATGCGGTGGAGCTGACAGTCAAGGTAATATGAAAAATTAGCGCAAATGTGTTGGCAGCATAAAAGAGCAGCCTTGACTTGTCACAACGTTGCCAATCACGCACTAAGTTGAGGGATTTGAAATTCAAATTTGAGCTTGAGATAAAGATTGATGGTTGTGATAAGGTAGTTTTCATCATAGATCATAAAAAATAATCAAATGTTCTGATCTGTTAAAACGTGCCATCTCTTGTAATGCGCATGTTGTTCTATTGTCTTAGAATTAGGCCCAGACTTAATAAGAAAAGAACTATGTAGTAAATTTTTAAGATAGTAGGTATAAAAAGCCTGGAGTGAAGTTTTTCGCTTGACATGAAATTAAATATTTAACATGTTTTGTTCACACCAGTAGTCAGGAATGAAACAGAGTGTTTTTCTTTTTCAGAGATAGTTTAAAATAGCAGTGCGAGTTAAAGCACTTGACGTATCTAGGTGATACCATGTTCTGTTTTGTGTAGGCAGCAGGTACCTTTTGGTAGCTTTTTATATGTAAAACTTTGGTAGGTTTTAATACACAAAGTACATGATGTCTCAATTATGACTATTGTAGTTGGTCAGGCATTAGTAGTGAACATTTTGTCACAGCTGTTAAGGTGTCAGACAGATTCAGTTAAAGGTGCGCTATGTAACCTGCTTGTCTCCATGGAGATGTTATTGCTTTGCCTGGAATGTTCCACTGTATTGCACTGATCTTATCTATCTTGCATTTATTCCATTACAGGTGTGTTATTGCTCAAAAATAACACAAAAACATGCATTCTTGAATGGAGTTAAATGCTTACAGGTGTGTTTTGCTCAAAAATAACACAAAAACATGCATTCTTGAATGGAGTTAAATGCCACACTGTGGAGCATTCCTGTGGTGTGTTTCAAGCTCTTGAGGTATGTTTCTGGTCTGTAGTGGTCAGTATCTACGGGAATTGTGGAGGAGTCATTTGATGCTGGTCTATGTGGTTTGATCCATCAGTCCAACTCCCATATTTCAATTTACCAAACAAGTTAAGACTGGTTCAGATAAAGAGTAGAACGTGTATTATGGCTCAGTGGGTAGAGCTTCCACCCAGACACAAAGTGAACACTGAGTCCTTGAGCAACACACCCATCTTGCCTATGGATTAATTTAGTGTGGGCATCGTAGTATGTTGCATAAGTGGTAAATATTTTGCGCTGGGTCACTGAAAAAAGCCAAGAATCCCTTCCTTTTCAACTTTCATTGCAGTGTGCTCAGAGGTTATTGTCAAAGTTATCCACATCGATGCCAAAAGCTCTAAAAAATTATGCATATTGAAATCGTTTGCTTCCTCATCAATTTTCCCTGACTTCAACTCAAAAATATATAAAATGCATGAGTCATATTTTTATAAATAGTTGGCACGGTAGTTGGTGGTTAATAAAATCACCATCTTTGAAAATTAGTGTGTGCCTACAAAAACCCATCGCCATTTGTTGTGACAAATTAATAATGCATGGGGCACATCTTGTACATGACTTTTGGCAGACATCAGATCTCCCATTGATGAGCCAATAGGGGCACATCATAGAGAGAGCGAGAGAGAGAGGAGAGGGGGACAGAGGGAGAGAGAATGTGAGAGAGAGGGAGAGAGCTGGTGCCAGGTCTTCTAATCAAAGGCCTAAATGACTTTGTGCTATTAGCTTTTGAAAATGGTTGGCGTTTATGAGCGGAGTTTCAAAGACAGGTCGTACTGTATATCAGATTTATGTCACTCCACACATTTAACTGCTGTTATATTGTTAATCAATGCTCTGTCTTCTTCTCTTCACATAATGCTGACAAATAGAGTTTCAGTGACTGCAGGCCCAGTGCTGTAGCGGGAAACAGTTTGGACATTAGTTTTGTTGGTTTTAACTATTATGCACAACATATGTTTGTTGCACTTAATCCAGGAGGAATAGCAAAATAAATACAAAATCGTATTCAAAAAGTGTAGATTTGCTGACCCTCTTTACACATCAATGGACCCTTTTCTAGTTCTTGCTGTTTGTCATAGATTTGCTTAGCTGGAGGGTATCCTTGTTACTTTGGGTGGTCGGCTGAGCACCTGTTAATAATGTCACAGGCCTGAGTATAAAATAGGGGTAATGTTAAAGGAACATATGAGGATTTCATGGAGACCACTTACACAGGTTTATGCCCGAGGATTGAACCCACAACCACATTTCAGAGAGGCGTAACTACTCCTGTGTGCGCTCCCACAATTCTTCATTATGTGACAATAAATAGTGCTGCAGATGAAATTCAAAAAGTTATAATTGAGCTCCTGAACAAGTTGTTTTGGAAGATAGTTAAAACACTTGAATGTCGACTTTAATACAGTGCGGCGTATCGATTTTGAATCTTTAATCCACTCTTTTGCTGATCTTTACCCCAATAGTATAACATTATTCACAACATGTTTCCAAAGAAATTGCTTTGCACATTTGATGCATTTGTTTATTATTTGCTGCAGAGGAAAATCAATGTGATATTTATCCAAAACAGATGGGACTAGGATTGGCTTTCACCTGAACAAAACTACTTTGTGTGGAGCTTGAGGGAGCGTAGGGCAGAATCCTTATCTCATTAATGAAACAGCTTTTGGATCTTTAAACTCATCTCATCTTATCCACTCTGGTATCAGGCCATGGACACTTTTTACAACTCACCTTTTTATAATTTTACCTTTTTACTAACAGAGGATTCAGATGTGTTACAAAATATGAATTACTTTTCTTCTCTCTATCTCAAGGCCCATCGTTATCTGTTCATGACTGTAAAAATAACGCTGTCCTTGCCGTTACAGATTTAATTTTATCACAGCTGGGAAATACCTTGATACAGTTAAATCAAGATTTCACTTGGCAAAGTGATTGTTGCATGTGTAGTTCAAAGTAATTACAGTTTCTTTGAATGTTGTGGGTCTGAGTGCAGACGATGGTGATCACTGCTCCACTATACACATCTTCTGAGCCAAAAAGTATAAGAAGCTATTTCTTTATCTCACAGTGATATATTCATGTTTAAAATAGCTTGACTTGACTGAATAAAACACACTTCCATGGCATCTAAAGTGGTTGTTTTGAATTATTTGATTTTGGATTTCTTTTACATTTATTTGGAACATTTTATATTTATTAGGACATTTTCTCACAGACATCAGTGACCCCGGAGGGCTTTAAGACAAGGTAAAACAACTCAAACAATAATAACCACATTGCTTGATTTGAATAATACTATTCACCAGTGCGGTCAGGGCAATCAAGGCAAGTAGTGCTTGTCCAATAAAATCTAAAATCATTGTGTGTCAAAAGTATAAATGTTTCAAAATATATCCAAATAATCCTTCACTTTCACTCAACTGCCTGTTTAAAGCATGTTTGAAGGCCGACATCTGAGGAGATTACTAGTGAGTTTCAACACTTTCAAGTGTTTAAAATAACTCGCTTTTAGCTTCATGTTTCTAGAGATATTAGTCAGGAATACAAAGAGTCATTTAATCAAACATTGAGCTAGTTTCACGGTTAGTTTGTGTGAAATAGAGGACCTGGACGCAGCAGTGGAGTGACAGCGGCTGGAGAGGAGCCCGTCTGGTCTGTGACCTGTGTGTTTATGAAGCGACAGCGTTAGTGGAATAACGGGACTATTACACGTGTGGAGCAACATGTGGCTGTTCTGGACCTGCTCCACTTCAGAGAAATACAGGAAAGACGTGGTTTTGATTTGCATCTGTGAGGTGAGTGTGAGCGCTGTTCTAACACAGGGCTGTGTTTAAGGGGATGTTTGTGACACATGAGGACCTATTATAGCGTACATGCACCTGCCTGACCAGTGCCCCTGTCTGACCAGTGCACCTGTCTGACCAGTGCACCTGTCTGACCAGTGCACTGTTGCTGTTAGTATCTCTTCATGAATGTACATTTTGTGTAGTTAGTGCATTACACATGTGTAGAGCTGTCATATGTCACTCGTATGGTTTCTAGACGCATAATAATAATTACATAGATAACAATAGTACTGAAGGCTCAGCTGCATAAATGAGGTGTAGGAGTAGAACAAATCAGTGAAGAAACAAATAGCCCACTGAGTAGCCCTGTTTGTACAAATACAGTCCAATATATAGAAATATGAATAAACTCTGTAGGTCTGTGTATGTAATTTGACTACAGATGTCTAAGTATACATGCATTTAATATCTCAGTAAAAATAAATGTACTCATTTGCAATGTAGTTTGTATAAAAAAATCGTGTTAATAATTGTTATCGACTAAACATTGATATCCAAGTCTGTTTGCCTACCCATAAGTCACTGCACACTGCTGCTATTCACATATTATTCTTTTCTCTTCCTTACATTTGACTTTTATAGCATTGATACTAGGAACAAAGAGATCATAAAAACAGTATAATATTACCAGGCATATCACATTACCTTTCATATATTTAGCTTTTTCCGTAGTTCTTCAGGTTTAGGCCTTTTATATTGTGACTATAGCTGTTTAATGAGAGCTGATGTCTTCTCTCTGCACTGCCACTGAAACACATTACTCTGTTTGTCATTGAAGGTGAGAGTGTGTCAACAAACCTGAGCTAACAAGCCACAACTTTGTACAGCCAATAGTAAAGCCGCCCGTAACTCCTGATTAGGCCAACGGTGCACTTTCACATTTTATTAGAAGAATAAATGTGTCTAAAGTGGAATCTTTGAAGGCCCTTGTTGATAAAGGCACAGATGGCTCATAAATGAACAAACAGCTCCTCCGAGGGTTCGTGAGCAGCGCTTAGACAGTAAAACAGTGGACTGAGCAAACACAAGCTAAAGATGCTGCATGGCTGTATGAAAGCTTAGCAATAAACCACTTTTTAAAATGTTTACTTTGTCACTGCTGTTTGTACTTCATTACCAATATGGAAAAAAACAGAACTGTCCATGTTTTGATTGTATCTTTTGGGAGTACTTTAGCATCACTTCTTTGGGGGTAGTTGTCAAGCAGATTGTCAAAATTTAAAAGAGCCATGTTTTGATCTGTGTTATAATGTTGTTTTCTCATCACAAACAGACCTGGAGTTGTGTTTTGTTTCATTCACACATGTTTAACACACAAATCTTGCATATTTAGGCTGAGTTCCTCTCAAACTGAAAACACTTTGTTCCACCTTGTGATGTCATGTGGTAATAAAGGAAGTGCTCCATTGTGTTTTTAAACTCTTTACACCTTCACTAGAATAATTTGCCCTGGAATTGCCAATCTCTACTCAACTAAAGGTAAAAGGAGCTGTTAACTTGAAAACTATGGTTTCATGACGTCACAAGGTGGAACAGAGCGTTTTGAGCTTTGGAGATGTAAACAGACTAATAATAAAGGACTGCTCAAACGTGTGAATGAAACAAAAGACAACTCCAGGTATGTCTGAGGGGGTAACAGCATTATAACATGGCTGAAAGCTCACAAGAATCAATTTTGTGTAATATATGACCTTTAAAAAGCAAAGATGAAGAAGATAAAGACATGAGTAAAGGGCAGGAGTCGTTTATATGGTTTAAGATGGTGTTTTGTGTAAAAGCCCAATGGAACAGTCCACCGTTTTTTGGGTTTTTTTTTTTTGTTATATCAAAGACCTGACAATGAACACTAAAAACAAAACATGGAGTCACTTAGTGAAATGATATAATTGTTCTTTCATTGTTTACTTTGAATCATTTTCACTATTGAAAGATACAATGGAATATCATTACAACTGATGGGTGTTGCCCATGGTGACTTCTGACTTATCTCTATGACAAGTAATACATTTCTAATCTTGCTAACCACTAGTATAAACAGACATCAAAACAGAACACTGGAGTAAGACCTTGAGATTTATGTTTGCACAGTTTCCCTTGAAAGCTTTGTTTTAGATGTGCGTACCATGCTGCGTTTTGTTGTACTTTTTATAGTTACAACAAAGAAAGCCTTTTTCTCTTTGGCGTAATGCCTGTTTAAGTGACTGCATCAGCAAAATAAAAAGCAGCTTTAATCAATCAAAAGGCCCAGGCAGAGACAGCTGATTAATATTGTCTCACACACTTCCTTCTCTGTTCAAAAATGTCTGTGCAGAACCAAACTTTTATTGATAAGTTTTGTATTCCACAGTGGCTTGATGTGGTCTATTGTTCTGTTCTCATATAAACTGTCAAAGTAGTCCTGAGTATGTTTCACAG
Organism: Periophthalmodon schlosseri; assembly: GCA_000787095.1. Taxonomy (NCBI): domain Eukaryota; kingdom Metazoa; phylum Chordata; class Actinopteri; order Gobiiformes; family Gobiidae; genus Periophthalmodon; species Periophthalmodon schlosseri. The sequence goes on from KN472576.1 coordinate 39,884, forward strand.
GTTGACTTGTCACAGCTGTCATTATAAGTCATTTCGTTGTTGGAAAAAGTAATATTGGAGACTGTGAGAGAGGCTAGTACAGAGGAGAGGAGCTGTGAGTCGAGACCAATGCCACTTTGATCACACGGTTTTAGATGGGTGTTTTCTTATGGTTTCTTTATGGTTGTTGTTAAATTGTTGACAATTCAGGGAGGGGGCAGGACACAATTCCCAAAACATCTCACAAGAGATTTTTTTCAACGTGTGTGCCCGATTTTTGTGGCAGTTTTATTTCAGTGATCTTGTGGCATGATATATCGTCCTATCTCTACAGTTGAATTAATCATTGTTCCAAAAGTGAGGGATGGCTTATGAAGTATCAGCTGAGTTAACTCTCTTATTGTTTGTCACATATTGTAAAGTTGTCCTTGTTTTGTTTTGTTTAGTTTGTTTTGACAATGCAATCCATATTTGTCCAGGAGTGATCCATAGAAAAAGTTTGGAAGGTAGTCATTTGGGCGATGTTCTTTAAACCGAGACATTTCCGCTGTTGTCATTTTCAAGAACCTTCTCAACAAATTAATTCATAACAAAAGCTGTGTAAACGTATATGGAGAAAATCTAATCTGTTACACCACATTGCAAATAGTTCCCTCCCATAGACCGTATATTTAAATTGACATAGCTAACCTGCTAGCTGCCACGTTCCAGTAGGTGTGCTTCTGGCTCCATCGACTCTGGCACCAATTCACTTTACATTGAAAAATTGTCAGGCCTCCTTCTGTAATTGCTGTAGTGAGCCTCGTCATTTTGGTCTTAAGATGTTTGTATTAACCCGCTGTACATGATCCTGTGGCTTTATTTCGCTTTTTTGTCCGTGATTCAAGATATGAACATTAATAACAGACAAATCAGGTGCCTTTTTTTCCCTGAAGTTTCTCCCGCTACTGTTAGCAACAGGTTTGACTGACAACACCCACTCCCTGCTAAACCAGCGGTGTGGGCGGGAAGGGGCGTTACCTTCAACAGCCTCGCCCCGGATTGGCTCTCTGGTTGCTACGATACTCGCGGTCGGAATTCCAAATGTGGAACTCGGCTCCAAATTCACCCCTGTAACTGCTAGTCTCGATGAGCTCCATTTGACTGGAGCCGAACGCTATGGGTGACGTCACGCTCCCTTAGTGCACTTGTTTATACAGTCTGTGTTCCCTCCACAGTTCTTCAGACGCACAGCAGCCATCGCTTTGTCCGAGAGAGTGGTACCAGACAGTCTAAGAGTCCAGAGGAGAGTTGACTGCTGCAAGGTTAAAAGGCGCAGTCACTGTTGAAAAGTGCCAGCGTGACTATCAAAGCCCCATCCACCTGTTATTAGCGCCACATTGGAGAGAATTGAATTAGACCGACTTGTCTTTAAAAGCCTTCACGCTGCCAAAACCTTTTCTTGCCTTTGTGAGCGGCCGCGGTTGGGGGTCGTGAGTGGGCAGTGATGGACCTGGCAGTTCCTCCGGGCGGCTGATAAGCTTTAATGCCACTGCCACTAAGATTCAAGGCTGGCTAACACACACACGTACACACACACACACACACACACGCACACACGCACACACACGCACACACACACACAAGAACCAGGCTGGTGTGGAATAATTGTGAACCTGGGATACATTTGCACTAGCAGGGAGTCTGTATTTACCAGTAATTGCGTTTCTCTGCCCTTTTTCAGCCTCTTTCCTTCAAAAATGTTGCGTGTGTGTGCTGTGCTGCCTCGGGAAGTTGAAGGTGACTGGGGAGAAGGCAACAGAATATATTGTTGCTCTACACAGTGTTCTGACAGCTTATAGGTTGTACTATACATGACTACAAGATACACGGCAGACAACTGTCAAACTGAGCATTCACGACAGCCAGGCAGGCAGGTGGATAGTGTTCCCAAAAATGGTACATGTGGTACCTTGTGCCATTGGGTTATCTATAACAATAACAGAACCAACAAAAAAAAACAAAACACATAACTTGGTTTAGTAGTATGGGAGTAGGATGGGACAGGATCTCATGCCACGAGATCTCGCAACACAAAATTACCATAAAAAAAAAGATTGTGAAATTTTTTTCCCATATGTTTGAAAAAAAGTCTTGGCGAGTTCCACGTCTTGAGAAACTTTAGTTCCAGAAAGCAGTGCTACAATGACAACAGAAATATTAAGTAAAGTCAATTAAAATGTGTGAGGCCAAAATTGTGAATAGAACTGCACAATTTATTCATTTATTAATTTTGCATTATGTCAAAATCTTGTCCTGTCTCGTTCTCGTCAGCCCAATCTCGTGTCCACCAAATTCTCTTACAGTTGATAGTTTACTCCTTTACTGACTCCCTTGTGTCTGGGTTATTCATTTTGGGCCTGTCCTTACACTTTATATGTTAATTGTGGAAATATTAAGAAGAAATATTACAAATTATTTATGGATTTATGGAAATTTATAGGTAAGCAGAGAAGAAAGTTCAAAACAAATATTAGTACTTCTACTACTACTGCTAGTACTACTGCTACTTCTACTGCTACTGCTACTGTTACTACTACTGATACTACTACTGCTACTTCTACTACTACTCTACTACTACTGCTACTTCTACTACTACTCTACTACTACTGCTACTTCTACTCCTACTACTACTACTGCTACTACTACTTCTACAAATATTACTACAACTACAAATGCTACTACTACTTCTACAAATATTACTACAACTACAAATGCTACTACTACTTCTACAAATATTACTACAACTACAAATGCTACTACTACTACTACTACTACTACTACTATTACTATAAATACCATAACTATAAATATTATAACTACTACAAATACTACTGTTCTTGATTTTTTGAAGATTCTAGCCCAGCCCCTCACTGTCAAATTACTAGTACTACTACCCTTCCACAACAGCATGGCCCATACTGACCTCTGTTGAAAATATAAATATATATTGACATATCTGAACTTGTGTAGATGATCCAACCACATGTGTTTACCAGCAACCAGTCGTTACTTTCCCTTTAAAACGCCTCAGGAAGTTCAGGTAACCATGGCGAAAATGAATAGAACATATAGTTGGTGTAACACAGTGTTCTAACAGGTTCTGCATTGTAATTACATGACTACAAACTGTACAAGCTGTCATCCGGATGTGTTACTAATCTACATTACCTCAAAGAGCACTCAAGCGACACTAAAGACACGCCGCCATATTGTCCGCGTGTCGACCCCGCCGTACAGTGTTTTAATTGATCCATTCACTCCACATTCACAGATGTGGAAGAATTACACTGCAACAAATGAGCCGCTCCAGTCACACATCTGTATTCATCGCCATGGTCGATGCAGATTGTGATAAATGGTAAATTTTTCATGAAGTCTGGGAAACTGTAATGAAACTGCGAAATGCTGTGAGGAATTAAACAGCTTTTGTAAAGACGGAGAGTATAATGTAGTTTTTATGACATTGGTTTGCTGAGAGTGTTTATTTACCAGGAACAATGAAGCTGGCATAAAAGGGAAGGTACGCTACTTCAAATGTATTTAAACTGAGCCGTTCTAGACATTCACTTTTTATATTTATCGTTGCATAGGGGCGGGATGAGACATAAATATGAGACGAGACCACAATATTACAAGATGATGAGATGAGATTTAGACATAATGAAATCAAATGTTCTATTTATTGCACTTTTTATATTAACATATTTTTTAAAGCAATATTTCAGGAAACGAAGAACCACTGACAATTATTCTGATTGTTGTAATCTTCAACAGAGATAGACCGATATATATATCGGGCCGATATTTGGACTTTTATGCGTATCTTCTATCGGCCTTAAATCTCCAGCACAGGCCGATGTTTAGTTTTGGTTGATTTGCTGCCTAGAACATACACACAAAGCTTTATTTTAACACTTTAATACATAGAGACAACTGCACTAAATGTGATACACTGCTCTCTTAAAGGTTTGTGGTAAAAAAAGGGCTGTGGTGAGTTTTTAGCGAATTCAGATTACATAATTTGAGGAAAATAATCAAAATCGTCCCTATATATCAGCCCAAAAATATCAGCAGAGCTTATCGGAGCCATCGGTTACTCTGGATAAGATGTATTTAACGAGATGTGTTATTTAATGCTATTTTTGCTATGTTTAAATGTATATATGAATGTGGTTGGCTTAACGTTGTTACGGCAACGCGAAAATTAAAATATCTCATTCAGTGTCATTATTGTTGGCATGCTACTTTACTCCACAGAGAAATGAGAGAGAAAGGGAGAATGAATTAAAGTCATTAGATGGATGTCAAAGGTGTGTTTGTTTTGCGCAGTAATCCTCCTAAAAGCATATTTGGCAAAAGAAACCACTGCTTAATTACATTGAGGAGACTGTTTGAATATGCATATGTCAGTGCGTCAGTGCTTATAGAAAAAGTCATTAGATTTCCCCTGCTGAATAAATACACAACATGCATTAATGCGACTTATTTGGAAATTTGTGCCATTAATATTAATAAACAGGCTTGGGAGGGGCAGTGATCCGTTATGTTTATGCTTTTGTACAGGAACTGAGGGTCACCGGTTCATGTCTAGTCCCTGGGTATGTGACAATGGCAAAAATATCTCTCTATTTAAATTGTTTTATTTTTATTTTGAGTATTCCAATATATTCAGATGATATGTTGATTCAACATACTTTTTATTGTAATCATTTTAATAGTATGAAAAATACCATATTTTTCGGAGTATAAGTCGCACCAGCCAAAAAATGCATAATAATGAAGAAAAAAACATATATTTCACATATAAATCACATCTGACTATAAGTCGCACCCCCGGCCAAACTATGAAAAAAAGTGCGACTTATATCCGGAAAATACGGTACTCAATATTCACATTTTTAAAACAACATCACAACCATATTGACATTTTGATTATCCCCACCTCTAGCCCCAATAATGCAAAGTAGACCAAAATGATACTTAATTTTTCTTTTTTATTGCATACAGGTTGGATTTGTTTAGGTGACATTGTTTAGAAAAATATAGCATTTGAAATATACAGGATTGCAATAGTGATCCATATAGTATAATTGAAAACCAAACATAGAATAGAAAGGATCAATACTGTCCAACAATTACTTGAGCAAATATCAGCCATCTTTGGCCATTGTCGACAGAGAAAGTGGTGACAATGGAATCCAACGGGAGGGAGCACAGTGCCAGAACAGATTGCACTATTGCACAGGAGTCAAAATGCCCATCTGCCCCCATTATAACCAGTGTGTTTCTCCTCTTCCTCTGCCATGTCCAGCCTTATGGATGAAGAGTGCTAATACCAGATTCTGGACAGGGCAAAGCAATTTAGAGACTTCAGATTACAGTTATGGCATCCACTGTGAAAGCAATTATTTGAACTCAAAACAGTTTCTGTATTGGACAGTGATTAAGAGCGTATATGTTTTAGCAGAAACGCAAGACTAGTCACAGCTGCCCTGGGTTGGACAGATGGAAACGGGACTGCCAATCTGCAACAATGTCTGCTTCGACCAGGCAAAAGTGTCTTGCCCAAGGACACAACAGCCAACCTTACTTAAGTCATTTTTTTTTCCATTTGTGACCCCCCTAGTTTGTGTAAATTGCCCCAGGCAAGCTTACCCTGAAATATACTGCATACACTATTCCTGGCTGAAATTTCTTAGGACATTTATTAAGGGGAACTGCAGACAGACAACAGCATTATAGTGTTTGTAGAAATGAAGCACCGTTAAAATAGCGAACACGGCTCCTCAATTATCTAAAATTGACATATATTTGAAAAACAAACATAAAAAACAGAAAACATTTTAAGTGTCAAAACATACACAACCCATTGTTTTTCACATGAATGAGAAAGCCATTTAATATGCCATTACACTTTTTACAACAACAGCAGCACTTGTTTTGGATGTTTTTAAAAACGCGCAGACAGTGTACAACAGGTAATTATTCCCAAAGTACCCGAGCGAGTGTGTGGGGGGCAAATTACGCTGTGGCTCGTCTCTGTGGTACAGAGAGATGCCAATAAAGCGGAGGCCATTTTGTTACATCATTGCCATTGTTCTGCTTGTAGTGCGTTATTACGGGGGGCAGTGTCATAGCGTTTTACATGTACCTGCTACAGTGTGGGGGCGGTTTGGTTTCTTTGTACACAGATCTGCTTTGTCCCTCGCTGCTCATCACTAGCCGTGCATAAACTGCTGTTAAATAGGAACATGAGTTTTACCAATCATACCCCGCTCCCCTAGAGACAAGAGAGACCGCTGCCACCTGTCGTAACCCTCCAAAACAGCAGGCAAACAAAATACACCGCACCTGTCTGTCAAAACCAGTATTTTTTCTTCTTAATTGTTTTGTGGATTACCGGTTTAATTTACCTTTATAATTACGGCTCATTGTTCCCCACCACTTATTGTCTTCTTGCTCAATTTGTTTGTTTGTGTTCACACTTTGTCGACGCAATTGTTTCTTTTGTCACGCCAGCCCAATCCATTTGCGTACAAGGCAATTGGATTTCATTTCATTCAGGGATAGGCTGGAGGTAGAACAAGAGAAAGAGGATGAGAGGCAACTGTAAAACAAACACCAAAAACAGAAAAACAATATGGAAAATTAAATTTGACTTCGTGTGGGATTTAGCTGGAACTCCATTCTTTCCCTTGACTGGTAAACGGGATATTTGTGTCTTCAACAATAAAAGGGATTTTACTGGTGCAAAAATGAGTCGCTTTCCTATGTACAAATCAAATGAACATAAAAACTAATCTCTGGGAATACTCCTTTGAGAATGCGTCATTAGATTGTTTTGGTTGGTTAGTGCGCCGTCCCTCAACCCAAATTTCTAGTTGGTAGTTCGAAGTCCTGCTCAGACCAGCGCTTACTGTCTTTATGTTACTGAGGCACCCTCTTTGCCTCCAGTGTCTATGTATCGTGTTGTATGAATAACTGTGTGTTTGTAAGAGCACATATAGAACAATGGATGGAATTGTCTACGCAGCTAATCTGACATGTTTATAGCATGTATATGATGTTCATTAACAGACACGCTCCTCACCAAACAAATTGTAAGAAAATAATAATTATGACCTTTTTATGGATAATTGTAGACCTGTCATGATCATGACGATTTGAAGTATGATATATTGCTACCACAGAAGTGAGTGTAATGTCACCCATAGCGTTCGGCTCCAGTTAAATGAAGCTCATCGAGGCTAGAGCAGATTATAGGGGCCAATTTGGAGCCAAGTTCCATATCTGGAATTCCCACCGCGAGTGTCATAGCAACCAAAGAACCGGTCTGGAGCGAAGCTCCAGTGCCCACACCACTGGTTTAGCTGTCAGTCAAACCTGTTGCTAAAGCTGGCGGGAGCGACCTCGGGAAAGAAGGCGTCTGATTTGTCTGTTGTTAATGTTCATATCTTGAGTTACGGACACAATAGCAAAATAAAAATACCAGGATCATGTAGAGCGGGTCAATACGGACATTTTAAGCAGCATTTACAAAGAGAGGGGCGACAGCAGAATGTACAGAGTGAGGGGCGACAGTTTTCAAATGTAAAGTGAATTGAGTCGATGGAGCCGGAAGTGCGCCCATGATCACTTTCTACTTGGAACGCGGCGGCTAACAGGTTAGCTATATCTATCCAGCTTATACATATGATATATATGATTGTTACAGAGAAATATTACAATAAACGGATAAATATTGAAACTACTTTATACCACTAGTTAAGATTTGAATAATGCAAGATAATCCCAGTAAACCATTTTTAAATAGACTATTTCATTAAAAGACATGTGCTGCAACAAATGAATAGCTGAATGTACCAATAATTAGCCATTAAATGGACACCAATTCACCCCTCCACAGCATAAATCTCATTGTATTACACCAAAAATACCCCAAATCTCCCCCTTTTTATAAATATTGAGTCATTATTGCGAACCTTTTTCTGCCTCAATAAAATCAATCCAATGCAAGTATTATTGTCATTACTGGAGTATTGATCATATTCCGCCCACTTTTGCCATCAATGCTACTAAACTGCGCTTTGTTTTTGGTGGCACTTCCAGTTAATCGAGAATCCCATTAATTTCAATGGAGAGTTTGGGAAAAGTTTTGCAGCTAAAATATGATATAAAGTAGATTGGTTTGTGTCAAATGTTTAATGTTCATGTGCACCAACAAGTCAACAATGCCCCAATTCTCTGGGAGGCTTTAAAACAGCTCTGTAATCCCTATAGAATTTATTTGCTGTTGAGATTGGCAGCCTCATGCAAGGGAGGCTTTAAACAGCTCTGTAATCCCTATAGAATTTATTTGCTGTTGAGATTGGCAGCCTCATGCAAAATAATACAATCCTAATGACGATGCACGCGCCTGCGGCAACTTCCGGAATAAGGCGAATAAGGATACCACACAAGGACGTTTCCAGATTAAGTAGATAGATTTTTAATTCACAAATCCCACTGTATCCACGTGGCTTATGTGTCTACAGTAGAGTAATGGAGGAGCAAAGGGAAGCTGTCACTCTCTGTAGATGTGTCTGATTATCGTTGGCCCATGCTCAGGGCCTAATAAGCTTTGATAGCGTCTCCTCTTGGTTAGGGCTTGGCTCGGGTTGTAGCAGGATTTTCTGGCTCCAGCATTCACTTGGACGAGGATTTGTGGCTCCCTCCTCAGCCAAAGCTCAGACACATTCACTGTTTAAAGATTTACAGATGTTTTATTGGCGCTGATATTTTATTCATCTTTCCTTTTTATGGGTCGCCACGGCAACTCATCTGCCTCCCCATTTGCATATTGATTTGGCATATTCGTTTTCATTTGGCGATGGAAAGTACTGTTTAAATGAATAATTTTCTTCCCCAATTTCACTTTCACATTTTTGCTTTTTAAATTCACTTGTAATATTGGAAATTCTTACAACAGAGTGGACAAAGGTGACCACAGAGTGACCAGGCAATGGAAAGACCCAGAGATATGTACTGCCTCTTGTTGTTCTATACTAAGAATGAGTTTATAATTGGCCCTTACGACTATGACCCTCCAACCTCCCATTACAGCCTTGCTACTGAACATGATGCAATAGTTTTATCGTGTTCATTAAGATACCAACTAAAACCTGCTTTCCACTTTGGTTACACTGGAAAAAGCACAAGATAAGTTACAGACTTTTTCATGCCAGTAATGGGACTGCATAGCTAAGTTTATTGTTCTATTTGTATCATCGTTACTATAGAAATGGCTTATCAAAACACGTTGTTACTCGTGTTTCTACTTGTGTGTAGTAACTGATCTTTATTCTGTGTATTCCTTGTTAACATTATGGTATTGAGCAGTAAAAATGTCCTGATGTGACACTACTTTACCAGTTGGATTTTGGAAAATTTCAGTTAGGATTGGTCCATTTGTTGATAAATATGAAATTATAATTTCATCCCTGTTTTAGTGATATCATGATTCATTGCTTTTCTCTTTTCTGTAGCTCAAACCAGGGGTATAGCACCAAATTCTAGGCCCTGGGTACAAATCATCATGGTGAGCCTGCACTACATATTGTCATTAGACAATATATAGTGTAAAATTGTCAGTAACAACCATAAACTGAATATATAAATGGA
>KN472577.1:5357-23609 GCA_000787095.1 Periophthalmodon schlosseri
CCAGGGCGAACCAGGCCAGGAACCAGGCTGTTGTTTGGCCCCATTCTCCCATGCCTCTGTATCTGATCTAATCTCACTTAACTAAATCACACTCTATTCTGTTTTTTATCTTAAGCTTTCATTCCCGTCTCTTGCAGCGTGGACCACCTGGTTTTGTGGCCTGAAATTGTGTTAAAACGTCTTAAAATCGTGACACATCTGGTAAATGAAGTTAACAAGGTTGAAGAATAGCACTCTTAGCTTGTTCCATAGACTGCATATATAAATGGACATAGCTAAGCTGCTAGCCGCTGCTTTCCAAACCAAAGTGATCATGGGTGCACTTCTGGCTCCATCGAATCTGGCTTCAATTCACTTTCTATTGAAAAACTGTGGCCCCTTTCTCTGTAACTGCTGCTGTCAGACTCGTCATTTTGGTCTTAAAATGTTTGTATTAACCCACTCTACATTAGATTCTGGGGTTTTTATTTCACTATTGTGTCTGTAAATCAAGATATGAACATTAATAACAGACAAATCAGGCGGCTTCTTTCCCCGAGGTTGCTCCCGCTAGCGTTAACAACAGGTTTGATTGACACCGTTGCTAAGCACCTGCTCCGTGCTAAATCAGCGGTGCATGCAGAAAGGGGCGTTACCTTTAACAACCTCGCTCCAGATTGGCTCTTTGGTTGCTATGATACTTGTGGTCAGAATTTCAAATATGGAACTCTGCTCCAATTTGGCCCCTATTGAGGCCCTTATTGGGGCCAAATTGAGGCTCTAGCCTCACATTGCTGTGGGTGACGTCACACTCACGTAGTCCATTTCTTTACACAGTCTGTGGCTCGTTTCAGTTCCGAGCGCCTGCTTTGACTTATTGCTGTGATCTCATAATTGGGTTTAGTTTTATCGAGCGTTTCCTTCAGTGTTTTTATAAGACATCATCATCTGATCCTAATCTAATTTTCTTCTCATTCCACTGCTGTGATTCTCATCAGTTTAATCCAATTTCAAACAAACAAACTAGATGCATGACAACAGGGTTTTCCATTGAATGTATGAATGTATTTCTTGGCAAAACTAGCCCTGTCACGATAACATATTATGGAGTTCGATATATCGCTGAAGTAAATATAGACGATAAACGATAATATTGAAACCGAACATAAAGCAGAATTATTCACATAAAAAGTGTTCTAAATGTACAGTATGTTAAATATTGTGGAGCTGTGTAAAGGAAGCAGAATGAAACACTGAAGTCATTAGTTTGAATTATGAACTAAAATGACACAAACTTCTACAGCTCAAATCTGATCAGCCTGCAGAAAAAATAACCAAAAATGTCCCACTGCTATGAAGAAAAAGTCTCACTGTAAATATTGACCCCCAAAAAGTATTGTTCCATTTAAAAGTCGATATAGTGATTATAATGACAGGCCGAGGCAAAACCCGGCCTGTAGATTTACTTATTTTTGAATGAAACACTTTAATATTAGTATGGCTGAGGAAAGATTATAATTATAAACATCATCATGCCGTGTGTGGACATGGGTAGACTAGACATGTGGGTTTTTTCCTGGACTGGTCGTGTGTTTCCTTTGGGCACATTTATTGATAATTCACTAATTCCCGATCAGATCCTCCCCCCCTCAGGTCTTCATTCATCAGTGCTTCTGAATGCACTTGCACAAAGACATACACTTGTAATGTTCTTGTGTTGTTCTTGTATTGTTCTTGTAGTGCTCTAGCGTTGTTCTTGCGTTGTTCTTGTGTTGTTCTTGTGGTGTTCTTGTGTTGTTCTTGTTTTGTTCTTGCGTTGTTCTTGTATTGTTCTTGTAGTGTTCTTGTGTTGGTCTTGTGTTGGTCTTGTGTTGGTCTTGTATTGTTCTTGTGTTGTTTTTGTATTGTTCTTGTATAGTTCTACAGTCCTCCATTTTCCTCTCAAATACCTTGTGGCCATTGCTTTCTCATGTGTCGCTTATCACATGTTTAGCAGGAGGCAGCAGGTCTTATTACATTACATTACGGCACATTACCGCACTCGCACACAGTTACAGGGACAATGGGGCATGTGTTGGCCAATCAGAAGAGCTCAGGGATGCGTGCTGTGTATGTCGCTCCCTTCGTTAGTTGCCTCTAAGAATAGGAACCAGCAGCTTTATTAGATTCTTAACTAAATCTGTGCTAATGGGTTTATAACATATGTTGTGGAATTTAAGTGTAATCTAATAAGGCTTAGTGTATTTTATGACTGTATGGACTATAACCTGATACACTAACAAGTGCCAATTTAGTTAACATAAGAAAACATCGCCATGTAAACTGCTTAAAATACTTTGCAGCGACGTCATGCTGGGGGTGTTCTACGTGTATCTCTATGGTGGAATGTTCAGCAGTTACCATGGTGAGACAATGCACAGTTTAGCAAACACTGTCCAAAAATGTTAAGATAGTCTGAAAACTCAAATTGGATGTAAAGAGCCTGTGATCAATCCGAGTGTTCATGGTCCTGTTTAGGAGTTTTATTTTACACAAAATGGTGAGGGTGACTAACTGAAAAACTGTTGGCTAATGCTAATGCTAATGCTAGCTAGCTTGTGACTGTAATGTTATTTGAGAGGGACTCAGCAGAAATCAGCTCACCTGTTGTAGTTCAGATAAGTCAGTTCTTTACGGTCAAATTGTGATAAAACAAACCTCAGATTAAAGTCTAACTGGAGCAACAGTGCTTCAGACAGAGTAGTACCTCGAGTTGGCATCGCACAGGGAATGTTAATAACATCAGCTGCAAAATATCAGTATGTTACCAATGCGTTCTGAGGTGTACTCTGGGTTCCCCTAAACTTCACCACTGTACTTGGTAACTCTCACTTGTTTAATGTGTCATTTTTGCCTCTGGGTTCACGCCATAAACTGTATATATAAATGGACATGGCTACCCTGCTAGCCAACGAGCTCCAAATGGGAAGCAAGCAGGGGCGCGATTCCGGCTCCATCGACTCTGGCTCCAATTCACTTTCTATTGAAAAACTGTATCAAAAAGTATCAATTAATAGTATTATCTCAATGCTGTGTCCGAATGTCCCCCCTTCCCCCTTACCCCCAGTACAGCACAGTTTAACAGACTACATCGTACCTGCCTTCAGAGAGAGCTCCACGGTCATTCACGCTGTGTCCAGTGACCCCTGTATAGCGCCTCCTGCAGGGAATACTATGGACATTCAGATGCAGCCAATCTCAACAATAGATGACGGCATCCATATTTCTTTCCTGTTCAAAACGTGGTAGACTAAATGCGATCCGTCTCATAGTTACAGTGAAACTTGGTCAGTAGAACACTGCTCTAAACCCTGTGCGCTGCAAACGTGGACCAAAATATGTGCTTAAGCTTAAATTAAACACAGATAACGGAGCCGCCAGCCTCAGCTCCGCATTCGGACCACTCTGTGATAAAGAAGCAGACCTGATTGATAAGCTATCAGGCTGGAAGTAAGGCCCAGCTAAACATAAGCATGGGAATGTTTCAGACGCATCTACTGTTCACTTTTACTACGAGCTCTCGGATAACATCACAACATGTAAGCTAGGTGCTAGCATAGGGCTGCGAGGTTTATCACTATTAGCAAATAACAAACTGCAAGTATTTAAGTATCATAATCCAGACGTACCACAGCCTATACAGAGAGGTTTTATATCAGCATGTTCTGAAATGTATTTGATTCATTTGTTAGTTTAGACCACAGTCTGTATAAAGAAGTGGACTAAGTGTGCGTGACGTCATCGAGGCTAGCAGTTATAGGGGCCAATTTGGAGCAGAGTTCCATATTTGGAAATCCAACCGCAAGTATCATAGCAACCAAAGAGCCAATCCGATAAGTCGATATAGTAATTACCATAACAGGCCTAATTGTGAGATGATGCCAATAGAAAGGCTTTGGAGGGGTTAGGAGGCTCTGGTCAGCTGCAGGAGTGACTTCTCCCTGACTCTTGGGTTTGTGATCCTGGCTGAGCCCTGGGATATCCACTGTTTCTGCTTTGTTAACTTGAAAACTACCACTTCATGACATCAGAGCATTTTGAGCTTTTGAGATGTAGACAGACTAATAATAAAGTGTTACTCAAACATCTGCAAATGAAACAAAACACAACTCCAGGTATGTTTTTGAGGAGGGAACAGCATTAGAACATGACTTAAAGCTCACAAGAGTCAGTTTGTGTGATATAGGACCTTTAAATGAACTTAAGCTTAAGATTTAACTTGATTACAATGATTAGCATCTGCAAGTTCCATTACATATAATTGTATTTTTGAGGTTGGATTATTCAAAATCGTTATTGCAAATCAAAAGGTAGAGTAGTCCTACTGTTGGAAGCATGCTGGTTCGATGTTCTTCTTCTTTCCTATGCCTACTCAATACTGTTGTTGTGTCCTTAAGCAAGACACATGCAGGCAGTTTTATTACCACCTGCTTTTCTGAGACTAGAACATGACTGATATAGTAATTATCATGACGAGCGTAGTTGGGACACGATGCCAATAGAAAGAATAGACATAGAAAGCCTGTGGAGGGGTTAGGAGGGTGGTGCGTTGCTCCGGTCAGCTGCAGGAGTGACTTCTCCATGACTCTTGGGTTTGTGATCCTGGCTGAGCCCTGGGATATCCACTGTTTATGCTCTGGAAAAGTCTCTCAGATTAGGCCGCCTGGTATTCACCTGATTAAAATGACCTTCTTGTGTAAACTTAGCTGGGTGCAGGCCTGAGAGCGGAGCACACATCCACCAGCGCCTCTGGGACCTGAACGGCTCTGTGAGAGTAATTAATGGAGAAACACACACACGCATGCTTCAGAGCGCGGTGGGCATACCAGGGATAGGGTCAGTCAGGAGATTAGGGACCAAAGCCTCTGCAAGAAGCAATATTAGCAAGACAAGGCGGAACATTTTCTTTGTAAATAATAAGAAGTACAAGCATTTAGATGAGTGTTAAGTATTTAGATGTTACTAAGACCTATTTTAATATTATTTCTTTAAAACAAGGACATTGCACAGATGGATCTCAAAGAGGAAACCTGCTGGACGTTAAAGGTCCATGTGATGCTGTTTTCTGATCTCTGTTCTAATGTTGTTTCCTCATCACAAACAGACCTGGAGTTGTATTTTGTTTCATTCACACATGTTTAACACACAAACCCTGCATATTTAGGCTGAGCTGTTCTCTCAAACTGAAAGCACTCTGTTCCACCTTGTGATGTCATGTGGTAATACAGGTAATACAAGTGCTCCACTGTGTTTTTAAACTCCATACACCTTCACTAGAATCATTTGGATCATTTCAGCCCTAGAGTTACCAATCTGTACTAAATAAAATGTAAAAGGAGCTGTTAACTTGAAAACTACCGCTTCATGACATCATAAGGTGGAACAGAGCATTTTGAGCTGTGGAGATGTAGACAGACTAATAATAAAAGGTTACTCAAACATGTGTGAATGAAACAAAACACAACTCCAGGTATGTTTTTGAGGAGGTAATAGCATCATAATATTGTGTCCTTGGGCAAAACATTTAACCCCCTTTGCCCTCAATGTCTGTGTACACTCGTGTATGAATGTGTGTGTGAATGGGTGAGTGGTTCCTTGATGTAAAGCGTTTTGAGCCTTGAAGATGGAAAAGTGCTGTATAAAATGTGACTTTTCACCATTTTAACATAAATATGGCTTTTGATATTATTCTTGTGAAAATACCCAAAACTAACCTTTAATGAGTAGGCTATAGTTTAACACAAAAATAGTCAAATTTATAGTTTCAAATTCTGACCTATTTTCCAAACATCATACTCATAAATCAATCGTATTATTAATTATTATTGTATGAAATAAATCTATATTTTTTCAGCATTGTCCTGCATGTAACATGGCTCTATTACTTTGTGCTTTGAGACGGTGTCAGCTACAGCTCAGCACTAACTCCTCCCATCCAAACCACAGCTTTTCTAAACTAATGTCATCCAGGCATTTAGAGAAATACAAAACTAACATACCTGTGTAATATCCCTCTTGTATCTGTACTCATCTGTGTGCATAGGCAGATGTCAGGAGCAGGTGAGTGGATTAACCAGCAGACGCCCAAGGCCAGTGCAGATAGTGTTTAGTTTGCTCCATCAATCACCTGTCTACAGCTCATGTTTGGATATATTTACTATGTCCCCCTTTATTTTTACAGCCTGCCCCAAGGATATGTCTTTTCCCCATCTTTGTTCTTCGTATTGTCCTCTTTAGGTCTTGTTTTATGTGCTGGAGTCAAAGTTTGGTTGTGGTTCTCATTTTGATCTGAAAGGCCGCTGTCTGCAGTCTCATCTTCTAAGAGCCCCGTGCGTTTCAAGTTGTGTGAGCATGCTCAGTGTCTCAGGGATCGTTCATCATGTCTGACAGCTGTCGCAAAGGTAGAATACAGTGTGTTCTTCTAGGGCCTTCTTGTCATCCCTTTGCCCATTCACTTGCCCATCAGACCTATTCTGCAAACTAGACAGATTTTCAGATCCTTAACCGTGTTCT
This sequence comes from Periophthalmodon schlosseri, assembly GCA_000787095.1. NCBI lineage: Eukaryota > Metazoa > Chordata > Actinopteri > Gobiiformes > Gobiidae > Periophthalmodon > Periophthalmodon schlosseri. The sequence goes on from KN472577.1 coordinate 11,889, forward strand.
AGTCGTTTGTTCTCATTGAGCTTCTGAAGTTGTATTTGGAGTGATTCATGTTTGAGTAATCTTTAATCTCTTATTTTCAAGACATCATTCTACCCCCGTTTTCACCTCCACCGGTACACGCCCACTGTGACGTACACGCCCAGTGTGATGTACACGCCCACTGTGACGTACACGCCCAGTGTGATGTACACGCCCACTGTGAGGTACACGCCCATTGTGACGTACGCACTTCCTTCTCCAATTATAATTTCTTAATCGGTGATACTTGTAGGATTCGGCAGCGTCGCGTAGTCATTTTAGTACAAAAAAAAAAAAGGGCTGCTCACTAGTGTGATGTGCAGCTATCCACAGGGGGCGCCGACAGCATACGGTACTCCATACACCTTCACTTTTGGATGATTTCAGCCCTGGAGTTGCCAATCTCTAACTCTGAACTAAAGGTAAAAGGAGCTGTTAACTTAAAAACTACCACTTTATGATATCACAAGGTGGAACAGAGCATTTTCAGCTTTGGAGATGTAGACAGACTAATAATAAAGTGTTACTCAAACATGTGTGAATGAAACAACACACAACTCCAGGTATGTTTTTGAGAAGGTAACAGCATTAGAACATGACTTAAAGTTACAAGAGTCAGTTTTGTGTAATATGGGATCTTTAAATTAACTGATTACAATGGTTAGAATCAGCAAGTTCCATTACATATAATTTTATTTTTTAACTTAGATTATTCAACATTTTTATTGCAAATCAAAAGGTAGAGCTGTTGGAAGGATGCTGGTTTGATGTTCTTTCCTGTACCTACTCAATACTGCAGGCAGTTTTAGTACCACCTTCGAAACTGCTTTTCTGTGACTAGACCATGACTGATGTGTCTCCTTGCAACACGATACACTATAATGCAGCTTAACCTTGACTTCACCCTAACACAATGGAAGCGTATGGCCCCGGTTCAAAGCTCACGGTTCATGCTTCCGTATCGCATTATCAGGCCAACGATCAAAACCTCACAACAGGTAGCGCCCTGCAAAGTTGACTCTAGATCAAAAGGGCACCCCCAACCTCGTAGATATATTACCCCAGTCAGCAAGATGGAAACTAGGACATGTATATACGACTAAGAATGTATAAGAGAGTTTGGAATGGGAATTTTGATGTCAAATCATGCTTAATAACTACGATCATAAGTAAGTAAGTTGGTTTGGCTGGAGTTGCCAGGGCGGTTGGTGTGCTTGGTGGGATGCTGGGTTTTGGAGGACACTGGGAGGAGTGGGAATCCCAAGACAAAGGCTTCCAGTCGAGATGGAATGCTGATGTCCTGCTGAGCTAATCCTCGGAGGAAGAAAGAGCCAAACGTGGAGACTGGAGTGGGAGCGGGAGGACACTACAAAGATGGCAAGGCAAGGTCCCATGGTGCAGCAAAAACTGACAAAAACAGGGAAAAAAATCCAAAGTTTCACCTGCTTTCTCCGCATAGCCTTTGGGGTGATCTGGCTTGGTGCGCCGGTGGTCTAAGCAATGTCTGTTGGGTTTGCGGGGGCAGTGGGAGTTAATAAGACAGCTGTGCCATTGGAGAGGTGCTTTTCACAGTCTTCTATGGCCCGGATTGCTCAAGTCTTTTCAGTCTAAAGAAGAACAAGTAATGCCATTTTCACCCACAAGAGCCGTTTATATTGAAACAACGACCACCTAAGCGCGTTTTGCCTGCTGACCAAGTGCATTTAACCCTGTCGTCAGCTCATATCAGTTTAACGTGTTCAGAAATATGAAATAAAGCAAAGGTATAAGTTTCAACATGAAGTTTCATAAGGTTTAGTTTCTGGCTACAAAAGGTTTTCTATTTTTACTACAGATCATTTCAAGATGGGGCACACAAACCCTGCATATTTAGGCTGAGTTCTTCTCTCAAACTGAAAACACTCTGTTCCACCTTGTGATGTCATGTGGTAATACAGGAAGTGCTCCACTGTGTTTTTAAACTCCATACACCTTCACTAGAATCATTTGGATAATTTCAGCCCTGAAATTGCCATCTGTACTGAACTAAAGGTAAAAGGAGCTGTTAACTTGAAAACTACCACTTCATGACATCACAAGGTGGAGCAGAGCATTTTGAGCTTTGGAGATGTAGACAGACTAATAATAAAGGGTTACTCAAACATGTGTGAATGAAATAAAACACAACTCCAGGTATGTTTTTGAGCATTATAACATGGCTAAAAGCTCACAAGTCAGTTTTGCGTAATATAGGACCTTTAATTCCACCAGTAATTTAAGCAATACCTTATTTGCCTTAAACACAAACTATACTATTATTATTATTATTATTATTATTACTATTATTATTATTGAATACAGAAAATCCATAATGAGGATTTATTGTCAATATAATTCTTTAGAAAGGCATAAAATAGACCAGGATTTACCAAACTGTTTCAGACCAGGGCCAAACTGTGAATTTAAACCTTTACAGCTCGAATAACTTTAACAAACATGTTAAATCAGATTTAGCCATGTATTTGAATGGTTTTGGGGCCAATTTCAGTAAGTTCCATTCATCCATTTTCTTCCTCTTACCCGGGGTCGGGTCGCGGGGGCAGCAGTCTAAGCAGGGACTCCAGACTTCCCTCACACCAGACACGTCCTCCAGCTCCTCCGGTGGGACCTCAAGGCATTCCCAGGCCAGCTGAGAGACATAGTCCCTCCAGCATCTTACCCAGGGGTCTTACGCAGGGAGGTGTCCAGGTGGCATCTGGAACAGATGCCCAAGCCGCCTCAGCTGCTCCCCCCTACTCGGAGGAGCAGCGGCTCTAGTCCAAGGCCCTCCCATGTGACTGAGCTTCTCACCCTGTCTCTAAGGGAGTGCCCAGCCACCCTGCAGAGGATAATAGACTCAAGTGTTTTTAAAACGTAGAAAATCATCTTGTGACCCTCAGCTCAGAGCAGCTCGACTTCGACTTTAGTGACCACTCAAATATTCATAGCACTATTAATTTGACTTGTTTTATTCATTTGTGATGTGGATTTATCAGAGCATTCCTTTGTGCCTGAGAAAATGTCTAGAACACGTCTAAACTTGGTGATCTAAAGCAGGTTTTCTGAGCCTGTATACAGATGTTTGGAATGGCCAACAGCATTAGCCCACCTCAGGGACAGAAACCAGACCACTGCTCATGGGACCCAAAATGCATGACAAAACTCGCTATTAAAAATGACCTGACAAGTTGCAAAGTCCATTTATGAAATATGGAAATCATCGCAGCAGTCACAAAGCCATTACACACTTTCACCTTTATCCATTCACTTCAGTTTTGACGCGTCTTGCCTATGTCAGCGTGGGGTTTGAGGCAGTGACACAGTACATGCACCCTATTGGTTTCTCAGCGCTGTCTTCTGATAGGCTCGATCCAAAGCATTTCCTGTCCTGCTTCCTGCCTCAGTCCTCCTGGTTCGGTGGTGTCCCGTAAGAGGCGGGCTTGAAGCAATTAGACCAGACCCCAGGGAAATGTCCCCCCTCGTGTGCATGATCTGCCCCATTTATTCATTAGATAGAAAACTATGAGAAGGACACGATAGTTTTTATGGTTAAATCTGAACTGAGGTTATAAACGAATTACCAAGAAGAATCAGCCCTATTGTGCCTGTGTCTCTGTATAGTTATAATGTACAACACCGGTGGAAACTGCGGTGCCCAATGAGAGCTGACATCACCGTAAAGGTCATCGCAACAAAGCGCCACATGATGTTGGTGTCCCCTATGGATACCAAAATGACTATGCGATGCTGCCGAATCCTACAAGTATAAGAAAATAAAACTGGAGAAGGAAGTGCATACGTCACAGTGGGTGTGTACGTCACAGTGGGCGTGTATAAGATTACTCAAACATGAACCACTCCAAATACAATTTCAGAGGCTCAATGAGAAGAAACGACTAGAACATGGTTAAAGATCTGAAAAGAACTGTTTGCAGAATAGGTCTGATTTTAAAAATGATTTTATTTAACAAAAGCAGCTGGAACGTGTTTATATATACATCGTTCATACAGCTCAGCAGTTTTTGTTTCTTTTGTCTCATGTTTATTCAGCCGTATTTCACTATTTAAACATTTCTGTACATCTCCAGTGTGATTTATAACAAACATAACTGTCCTCCATTGACCCATCCATCACTAATGTCTTTGTGATGACATTAAAGAGGTAAACGCTGTGGAGAGAGTGATTCATGGAGAGGACGGGTTTGTTGTGGAAACTGCCTGGAGTTTGAAGACTGTTTCTTTATGGATCATTCTCACTCCTCCTTCCACTAAACAAGGGCAAGCACATATCTGTCCTGCTTTTCCTCTCTGTCTCATGGATGTGATTTCTACACAAACATTCGCCACTTGGCTCATGAAATATATATAACCCAGAACGTCCAGATAATTTAAAGCTCCTTCAGTGTTGCTGGTCAGAGTTTACTTAGAACATTGGATTCTTGGTTAGGAAAACAGCTTGTGCTGAAAATTGTGCTGTTTCAAACTTTGGCAAACTTGGTTATTAATAGTATAAACCTAAAATAAAATACTTAAGATGCTCCTATCCAGATGGCAAACGTCCTTTGTGGTCGTAAAGATTTTAAACCAGCCCTATTGAGCGTGTGTCTCTATAGTTCTAATCTCTGACACCTGTGGATCATTGTTATAATTTACACATTTTAAATCACAATATTCATCTAAAACGACTTAATAAAAGAAACAAGTCTGCTGACTTCTGCATTAGAAAACTGCGGTGCCCAATGGGAGGTGATGCCTCGCCGTAAACATCATCACAACAAAGCACCGCATGCTGTCAGCGGCCCCTATGGATAGCTGCACATCACACTAGTGAGCAGCGCATTTTTATTTTCATTTGTACCAAAATGTCCACACAACTCTGCCGAATCCTACGAGTATCACCGATTAAGAAACTAAAACTGGAGACGGAAGTATGTACAGAGCAGTGGAGGTGAAAACAGGGGTATGCCAAAATGGCATCTTGAAAATAAGAGATTATACTCAAATACTCAAACATGAATCACTCCAATTACAACTTCAGAGGCTCAATGAGAAGAAACAACTAGAACATGATTAAAAGCTCTGAAAAGTCCATTTTGCAGAATAGGTCTAATTTAACCAATTCAAATCAAAATGAACGGGGAAAAGGTCCTCGATAGGTCCTCACAAAGTCCTTCAAATCAAGAAGGAATTGTTTGTTTGAAACCCATGAGTAGTTTTGATGAGGAAATCACATTATGGTATGGTAAAAAGATTTGCATGGCTTGTTGTCTGGAATAAATATCTCTGAAACAAACAACACAGATTCATTAGTTCAAATGTTTGACTCAGCAATATGGAGATTTTGCAAAGATTAGCTCTAAGCTCTAAGCAGTTCTTCAAAAAGTCCCTTACAGCTGGCACATGCGGCACACTTTTGGTTCCTATTACGTACTTCTATCAAGTTTAATTTGCGAATTAACTAAAACAACATTAGACATGAGAACCTGATTGGAATGTGGTGCCTGTGTTTCATTAGCACAGTCAGTCTGATCTTCAGGACAGGGGCCATTGTCCCGGTGTGTTCCCCCGGCCTCGAACTGCTGCCGTGGGGAGGACTCGTTAGAGAGACAGCCTCCCATGGAGCAGCTGGACAGGGGTTATCAAAGGACAAAGAAGTCTTTTGGTGTGCTGACAGACGCTCTGGTCCCACACGTCCCCTTTCCCTGTATATGTGTGTGTGCGGGTATTTATCACATAGAGGGGACTAAAACCTCCATGCACACACACGTACATCATGGGGACCTGCCTCATTTAGTTGGACAAACTCAGGTCCCCACAGTGTAAATTCTTTAAACCATGTTGTTGATCTAATAATAAAGTTCAAATGTGAGTTAAACAGGTTAAGGTCAGAATTTAAGTCAATGTAGTGTCCCTAAGAAGGATGGAAGCCCAAAATACATGTATGTGTGTAGGTATTTATCACATTTGCATATTTAGGCTGAATTCTTCTCTCAAACAGTAAACACTCTGTTCCACATTGTGATGTCATGTGGTAATACAGGAAGTGCTCCACTGTGTTTTTCAACTCCATACACCTTTACTAGAATCATTTGGATCATTTCAGCCCTGGTAATGTCAGTCTCTACTGAACTAAAGGTAAAAGGAGCTGTTAACTTGAAAACTACCACTTCTTGACATCACAAGGTGGAACAGAGCATTTTGACCTTTAGAGATGTAGACAGACTAATAATAAAGTGTTATTCAAACGTGTGACTGAAACAAAACACAACTCCAGGTATGTTTTTGAGGAGGGAACATCATTAGAACATGGTTTACAGCTCACGAGAGTCCATTTTGTGTAATATATGACCTTTAAGCTTAGGCAAGTAGTGACTCTGGTTAAGATTAGAATCAGTCTCAGGAAATGAATGTAAGTCAATGTAATGTCTCCAAAAAACATGTAAACCCACCATGTGTGTGGACTCATTGGAGTGTGTGTGCGTGTTTGCTCACTGTCGTGGGGTCAGTCTGAGAAGAACCCTGTTGATAGAGTTATACTGATTGGCTCCAGTAGGACTTTTCTTTCGTTTCTGCGACAGAGGAGGATTTGTGGCGATGACAGGACAAAACGCAGGAACCGACGTTTGTTTGCGCCGATGAATAAACTACATGATGGACTAAACAGGCCCAAATGTGGAAATAAAACATCTGTGAAAGTGTTCAGATGTTTAAGTGAAGGAGAAGAATGGGCCACTGATTAGAGACAATGGCTCAGTTGGTGTTGAGTGCTTGTCCACTGATCTGAAGGTTGGCAGTTCGAATCCCGCTCTCGACATAAACATCATTGGTTGAGCGGTCAGATCCACTGACCCACAGGTTGGTGGTGCGATTCCAGCTCCCACAAATGAATACTGCTGTTGTGTCCTTGGGCAAGACACTTAACCCACCTCACCCCCAGTGTCTGTGTGCATGAATGTATGAATGTGTGTGTGTGGTTCCTTGATGTAAAGCACAATATAAAAATGTGAGTGTTTAGCCTTAGCCTTAGAAATGAACGCGCTAAGGTCTAGAGTAAGTTTGATTTACAGCATTGATTTGTTGTATTCTAGTTTGGTTATTTTCCATGTAAACCAAGACTCAACATTCCTCATCTTCACAAGTCCATGTTTCCATCCGTCTCTCATCTGCCATCCACCTACACCATTCCCTGTATTCGGAATATTGGGTTTTAAAGGTGCGTTCACACTCTTCTGGGTTTGGTCCTGGTTCAGTTTGTTTCAAAAATATCCAAACACTAATCAACACTAAAACTACCAAAAGTAGATGTTATTTAAAAAAAAAAAAAAAAAATTATATTGAAAAAAAAGAATAAAAATCACAAATGATCTGTGATTTGGAGGAAGACACAATTAAATACGCCCTGTTGTGCTTGTGTCTCTATAGTTCGTGTACCTCACAGTGGGCGTGTACCAGTGGAGGTGAAAACGGGGGTAGATTGACAAAACGGCATCTTGAAAATAAGAGATTAAAGATTACTCAAACATGAAGGCATCTTGAAATAAGAGATTAAAGATTACTCAAACATGAATCACTCCAAATACAACTTCAGAGGCTCAATTAGAAGAAACAACTAGAACATGGTTAAAGATCTGAACAGTCCATTTTGCAGAGCAGGTTTACCCTATGGTGCCAACACCAAGGTGGGTACTTGAGTCCAAAGCCACATGCGTAACTCCAAACACAAGTCTCCGATTGACTTTAGCCACGATTAGCGTTATATAAATAAAGATTAAAGCTGTCGTTACCTGCTCATTTGTCCCCAACACAATCTCAACTTTTAGACTAAACACCATTTCTGTTCAGTTCACAATTTCACACTCCCATTTATGTCTCCCCACAGCAGTAAACTCTCTGTAGTAAACTCAGTGTTAACTTCATTACAGCTGTACTGGAGCTGAGTGATGCTAATGGGATTATATATATGATAATTACTGTAAGCGCTGAGAGTTGGACTGTATATGTTGTAATCTGAGGCTCTCATTTGGCCTAAACCTGTGTGTGTCCTGTGCTGTTAGCTTTAGCAGAGCAGGAGCCGGGCACGCTGATGGATTTGGTATGTGATTGGTGGAGACGTGAGCTGCTACACCCCTGCCCCATCACCTCCGCCTGTGAGCCTATCAAAGTGAATGGCTTCTATAGTTTATGCTTGTGTTATTCTCAGGCCGTCATGTGCTGTAGAGCTGAATGGGGACTTATACTAATGTAAACAGAAGTGGATTTCAAAGATTTAAAAGTCCTATATTACGGAAAATGGACTCATGTGAGCTTTAAGCCATGTTATAATGATATAATGTTATAATTTTGAGTTAACTCATCAAAAACATACCTGGAGTTTGTTTTGTTTCATTCACACATGTTTGAGTAACACTTTATTATTAGTCTGTCTACTTCTCCAAAGCTCAAAATTCTCTGTTCCACCTTGTGATGTCATGAAGTGGTAGTTTTCAAGTTAACAGCTCCTTGTACCTTTAGTTCAGTAGAGATTGGCAATTCCAGGGCTGAACTTATCCAATGATTCTAGTGAAAGTGTATGGAGTTTAAAAGGGGCGCTACCTTCAACAACTTCGCTCCTGATTGGCTCTGTGGTTGCTATGATACTTGGAACTCTGCTCCAAATTGGCCCCTATAACTGCTCTAGCCTCGATGAGCTTCATTTGACTGGAGCCGACTGGAGCTGTGGGTGACGTCACACTCACTTAGTCCACTTCTTTATACAGTTTGTGGTTGTGATGATGCATCTGAGTTAATCTCTGCACACACATGATTGTCATTTCTTTATAAATGTGATTAAAGTGAACATGAAGTTGAGTTCTTCTTAATGTGGATGTCATGACCTCTGCTTGGCTCGTTCTTTAGACAGTTTTAATACAGGCGGAGGTGGAGCTGTGGTTTGGTTGGGGCTCGATATGTTTGCAGATGTTTGGAGAATGCTTGTCATATGTTGAACTTACAGCAGAGGTTAAAGCTGTATAGTTGTTTTCCCCAGAGTCACATGGGAGCTTTAATAGATCTAACCCTTGAGCACCCTCACGCAGAACACTAGCCATGTCGCGATAAGAAACACAGCCTTATAAAGTATTATAAGACCCACACAAGTGACAGAATAAAACCCACACAAGTGACAGAAGCCCCGTCGGAAATGGTTTTACTCTGAGTAGATTAAATCCCATTTGAATGAGCTGCAGGGATGATGTCCAAAAGTCCCATAATTCCTCCACAAACAACAAAATATGCTGTGTTATTCTGCATAAAAACGCTAACCCTGTAGATCTGTACAAACATGTTCTGAAATGCCCTCGTATGTCAGATGCCTTCCCTGTGTGTTAGATGCCCTCCCTGTGTGTTAGATGCCCTCCCTGTGTGTCAGATGTCCTCCCTGTGTGTCAGATGCCCTTCCTGTTCTCCATTCTGCATAAACGTCTAACCCTGTAGTTTAGATCTGTATAAACATTTTCTGAATGTGATTCTTGATTTAGTTAGTCTTTAGTCTCTAGTTTGTCTTTTCTTCTGGATGTGTTTAAAATGTGAAGAACAGAATCATTTTATTAAAATGTAAATCTCAAATCGATAATCACCATGTCAATGCTTGTCAGCTTTTCTTAACACTGTCACATATAAAACCAGATAGATGTGAAAGTCCAACACTACAAATTTGGAAATAGAATTTTACAGAAGTTTTTTTTTTTTTTACAAAATCTGTCAATGGAGGTCAACAGTGACGCCTGCTCAATTCAAATACGTATTAAGAGTATCGTGGAGGCTAACCAGCTACATGCTAACCAGCTACGTGCTAAGCAGCTACATGCTAACCAGCTACGTGCTAACCAGCTACGTGCTAACTAATATCCATAACGTGGTTGTTTTAAGCCTAAAAAGCACATTTTAAACACAAGACTCACCGAAATGCTTTAATAAAGTTTCAGAAACATATTTTAAATAAAATGGTGGTCATTAGTTCCACAGGGCTGATTAGCCCCGAGCAAGTTTGCAAACTTTTAATATTTTTTTAGAAAGTCTATGGGAAAAATGAATGAGAAATTTGCTTCTGGAAGCGATGCGTTTCTGTTGAGATCCACTGCACAGCACCACTACTGCAGGTTTGGACTCAAACTACTGGCTCTTACAGATCTTTGGGCCAATGGACAGTGCCAGGGTGTCAGAATATGTGGACACAGGACAAAAACTCAATCTTGGATTTTTAAGATGATTTCAAATGGGTATATCTTTAAAATTATACCAAAATGACTCATTATCTGTACTTGTTTCCCCCTCACCAACATAATATATGTTCATACACAACTTGTGAAAAAAGTGTCTTGCCCAAGGACACAATGTAAAAATGCAGTCTAATTTTCAAGTCATTGTTGCGACACTGACATCCCTGCATTCTCATGAGGAAATTCCTCCAAGCTTCATCACAAACTCCCAAAGTCATTTGGTTTTCCTCAGATATGTCAGGGCTGGTGATGGATGTGGGCTGCTGTCTGCACCTACACTTTTTAGCATGAAGCTACATGCACAGCGCCGCTCAGACCACAGACCTGAGACAACGGGATCCTGTCTGACATTTAAACAACATGTTTTGTTCAGTGTGGAGACGAGAGCTGCTCGCATCACTGCAAAGTCACAAAGACCAAAACAAGAACAAAGGCCCTGGTTCTGCAGCACAAGGCCACGTGCCAAATGTGTGATGGGACAGGCTTCAGAACACACGCCCACGAGATCATCGCTATTAAGAAACATACAAGTTTCAGTTTGTTGTCAAGGGTTAAATGCAATTATTACTATTCTAGAGTTGCTGACCTATTTTAGTATTTGATTAAGATGAATAAAACGAACATCTGAAAGTGATTTTCGTTTGGCGAATATGTTTGGGCTCAGATAAACCACTAGCTAGAAATCACAATCTTCCATAATCCATCCATCCATTTTTTTCCCGCCTTATCCGGGGCTGGGTCCTGGGGGCAGCAGTCTAAGCAGGGACTCCGAGACTTCCCTCACCCCAGACACTTCCTCCAGCTCCTGCGGTGGGACCCCAAGGCGTTTCCAGGCCAGCCGAGAGACATAGTCCCTCCAGCGTGTCCTGGGTCTTCCCCCAGGCCTCCTCCCAGTGGGACATGAACACCTCCCCAGGGATCTTTACCATACCTGAAAGTAAACAGAGGCATACATTAAAGGAGCTGTTAAAGCCGTGAGTGTAACGGGTTGGACGAGGGGGACTCAGCGGACGCAAGTGCAAACCTCTTTTTTACTTTCCGAACTCACTCGTATCATCCTAATTATTCACCATAATATAAATTTTTCTGAGCGCGTTTCACAACTTTAAGAGGCCAGAGTGGAGTTTTGCCTTCACTGTAAAGATAACAACAACTAGCATGCTAACAATCATTTCCTGGTTCCGGGGTTTGATATCAACACATATTTCTTGCACCAGTCTTTCAGATGCCCCCCCTTCCCTCACCTGGCTAGATGATGCCTCCCCCTCCATGTAGTCCAGGTTTAGTCCTGGTTTAGTCCTGGTTTAGTCCAGGTTTAGTACCGGTTTAGTCCAGGTTTGGTCCAGGTTTGGTCCAGGTTGGGTCCAGGTTGGGTCCTGGTTCAGTCCAGGTTTGGTCCCAGTTCAGTCCCCCCCCCCCGATGACATCA